>ONZH01003028.1:0-69387 GCA_900303285.1 Rhinella marina
TTTTTTTACAATTTTGTTTTTTTGGGAAAGTAACGTGCAGGAACTATGGTAGACTGACTGACCACCCTGTTAACGGTGGCTATTTAGTCTGCGACCCAGAGAAATGTCGCACAGAGAGTTTTCTGGATCAAGCGGTAGATGATATTGGTAGCAAATGTACTTGGTTGTATGTGTGGACGTACAGAAAGTGTCACCTGGACAGTATATACGTGATGGGACGAATGTGCTGAACTGTGACACACAGAAAGGTTACACAAGCTGAGTAAAATGGTTTGTATCACTGAGCTAAAACAACTGAAAAAATATATTTGTTTTTTTATATTTGTTTTTTTATATTTTTTTTTCAATTTTGTTTTTTTGGGAACGTAACGTGCAGGAACTATGGTAGGACTGACTGACACCCTGTTAACGGTGGCTATTTAGTCTGCGACCCAGAGAAATGTCGCACAGAGAGTTTTCTGGATCAAGCGGTAGATGATATTGGTAGCAAATGACTTGGTTGTATTGTGTGACGTACAGAAAGTGTCACCTGGACAGTATATACGGATGGGAGCTAGTGTACTGAACTGTGACACACAGAAAGGTTACACGTAGCTGAGTAAAATGGATTTGTATCACTGAGCTAAAACAACTGAAAAAATAATTTTTTTTATATTTGTTTTTTTATATTTTTTTTTTAAATTTTGTTTTTTTGGGAACGTGACGTGCAGGAAATATGGTAGAACTGACTGACACCCTGTTAACGGTGGCTATTTAGTCTGTGACCCAGACAAATGTCGCACAGAGAATTTTTCTGGATCAAGCGTAGATGATATTGGTAGCAAATGACTTGGTGTATTGTGTGACGTACAGAAAGTGTCACCTGGACAGTATATACGGATGGGAGCGAATGTGTTGAACTGTGACACACAGAAAGGTACCACGCAGCTGAGTAAAATGGATTTGTATCACTGAGCTAAAACAACTGAAATAATAATTTTTTTGTTTTATATTTTGTTTTTTTGGGAACGTGACGTGCAGGAAATATGGTAGAACTGACTGACACCCTGTTAACGGTGGCTATTTAGTCTGTGACCCAGACAAATGTCACACAGAGAATTTTCTGGATCAAGCGGTAGATGATATTGGTAGCAAATGACTTGGTTGTATTGTGTGACGTACAGAAAGTGTCACCTGGACAGTATATACGGATGGGAGCGAATGTGCTGAACTGTGACACACAGAAAGGTTACACAAAGCTGAGTAAAATTGATTTGTATTACTGAGCTAAAACAACTGAAATAATAATTTTTTTTTATATTTTGTTTTTTTGGGAACGTGACGTGCAGGAAATATGGTAGAACTGACTGACACCCTGTTAACGGTGGCTATTTAGTCTGTGACCCAGACAAATGTCACACAGAGAATTTTCTGGATCAAGCGGTAGATGATATTGGTAGCAAATGACTTGGTTGTATTGTGTGACGTACAGAAAGTGTCACCTGGACAGTATATATGGATTGGAGTGAGTCAGTGCTGAACTGTGACACACAGAATGGTTCCACAGTGCTGTGTGCAATGGATTTGTATCACTGAGATAGAACAAAAAAAAAAAAAACAGAGTTAGATATGGCGATAGCTGCACTACTAGTGCCAGCCAGCCAAGTGACAAAAAAAAAAAAATAAAATGTCTTCTAGCCCTTAGAAGGGCTGTTGGGTTCTTTGTGGGTGATCCCTGCCTAACTGAGAACTAAATTCAGGCCCTAACACTGTCCCTGAAACGCAGCAGCTCTATCCCTAACGATATCCAGACGGCATCTGAGACGAGCACCGCGGCCAGTCGGTAGTATATTCCAGGGTCACCTGATCAGGCCAGCCAACCCCTGCTATCGACATGTAAGGGCCCCACGTGATGCTGGGTGTACTGTAGAGTCTCCTGGCTTGTGATTGGCTGTGTTTTTAGGCGCCAAAAAAGCATGATGCGGAAGTTGCCATTTCCTCGAGCATGGCGAGATATCCGTCCGAGCATCGAGCAGTTACGAGTACCCTAATGCTCGAACGAGCACCAAGCTCGGACGAGCATGTTCGCTCATCTCTAGCTAGGAAACCACTGCTAAGTACAGGCAACAAGCAGAAGAGACTTGTTTGGGCTAAAGAACACAAGGAATGGACATTAGACCAGTGGAAATCTGTGCTTTGGTCTGATGAGTCCAAATTTGAGATATTTGGTTCCAGCCACCGTGTCTTTGTGCGACGCAGAAAAGGTAAACGGATGGACTCTACATGCCTGGTTCCCACCGTGAAGCATGGAGGAGGAGGTGTGATGGTGTGGGGGTGCTTTGCTGGTGACACTGTTGGGGATTTATTCAAAATTGAAGGCATACTGAACCAGCATGGCTACCACAGCATCTTGCAGCGGCATGCTATTCCATCCGGTTTGCGTTTAGTTGGACCATCATTTATTTATCAACAGGACAATGACCCCAAACACACCTCAAGGCTGTGTAAGGGTTATTTGACCAAGAAGGAGAGTGATGGGGTGCTACGCCAGATGACCTGGCCTCCACAGTCACCAGACCTGAACCCAATCGAGATGGTTTGGGGTGAGCTGGACCGCAGAGTGAAGGCAAAAGGGCCAACAAGTGCTAAGCATCTCTGGGAACTCCTTCAACACTGTTTGAATACCATTTCAGGTACCTACCTCTTGAAGCTCATCAAGAGAATGCCAAGAGTGTGCAAAGCAGTAATCAAAGCAAAAGGTGGCTACTTTGAAGAACATAGAATATAAGACATATTTTCAGTTGTTTCACACTTTTTTGTTAAGTATATAATTCCACATGTGTTAATTCATAGTTTTGATGCCTTCAGTGTGAATCTACAATTTTCATAGTCATGAAAATACAGAAAACTCTTTGAATGAGAAGGTGTGTCCAAACGTTTGGTCTGTACTGTATATATATACACTTACTGTAAGTCAACAATAAACAGCATTACAAAAAAGAAAAAAAAAATAGTCAATAGTAGTTACTTTAAATGGCAAAATGGTATATGTAGAAAGCACAACATGCCATTCAAAAACAAGAAAACAATGGAACTGCCATGGTATATGTGAGGTAATAACAGCTAAACTTTTTGATGCCTCCTTATTATTTATTTTAATCATTATTTATTTTTAATGATATAACTGAATATAGTTTGTTTTTGTATTGTTTTTTACAGAATCAAAGCCACCAATCCATCAAGCAACTGTAAATCCATTAAACCAGGTTTCATTAAACAAAACCACGTTACAGACTACTCATGGTACCACAGGTAAGGTTCTTAGTTATTTAGTGGATGTGCAATTGTTTTCTATTTTATGTAAAGAATGTATTCTAATACTACACTGATGGAAGAACCTGAAAAGACTTCTGCTTTGCACACAGTAAATATCATACTGCACAGAATAAAAACCTTTGGCTTTGCAACAGTTTTCTCCTTCTGGTATGACAACATTAACACACTGACAGATTTCCTTTAAATGTTGGGTGCCATTGTTTTCTGGGATTCATATTCACTCTCTGTAAAAACAACACTTAAACTTTATTTTGAAGGTCAGTATGACTGCATATACTATTGTTATTTTTTAATACTTTTTAATAAAAAGAGAGTGCTTTGAAAAAAGATATTTTTGCATTGCCATATTCTGACACCCATGCCAAACCGCTTCCACAATTTTGTCACTTGGGGTCAGGGCCGGTTTTAGACAAAATGTGGCCGTGGGCAAAATCAAAAGTGGGGCCCCAAATCTTGTAATAATGTACTAACAACACAGTTACGTTCTGCCGATTCAGGCCCTCCATCACACCCTCTGGGCCCCAGAATATGCCACATGTCCCCTCCCTTCACAGCAATGAGTTTCCCTCACTCACACCATCTGAGAGTGTTAAAAACCAGAAGCGTGGGATTCCTCTTCAGGCGCACTTTCCCCCAGTGGAGACTGGGGAAAGCACCCTGTTCTGTAAATAATCCACAGCCTGTACTAGGCTTCCAGGCTCATTGTTAGTATATCCCAGTTCAGGCCACTAGATGGCTGCACTGAACTGTAATATAGTGATTTCTATACAGACTAATAGAGCAATTTACATCTGATGATTGTAAGTTGTTCCACTTGGCGGACTTAACAAAAAGTTAAAAAAAAAAAAAAACGTTTTGAAAATATAAAAAACCTTAAAAATTAAAATCACCGACATTTCCCAAAATAAAAAGAAACAAAAAAATAGCATTACCAAAATTACCAAATTACCAAAATAGCATCACCACATGCAAAATCGCCCATACTATTAAAATATTTTTTTAAAAGTTAGCCCATATGGTGAATAGCATAACCGGAAATTTTTTTAAAAAGGCTGACTTGCTTTTTTTTTCATCACTTTATCTGAGAAGATAATTTAGAATAAAAAGTATTCAAGAAAATTGAATAAAAAGTGATCAAGTCGTACTCACCCCAAAATGGTATTGTCAAAAACGAAAGATCGCCCTGCTAAAAATGAGCCCCCACACATCTCTGTAGACATAACTATAAAAAGTTATGAGGGTCAGAATATCACGATAATTTTTTTACGAAGCGGGGGGTGCTGTTAGGGTTGCCACCTTTCCCAACAAAAAATACTGGTTACACAAGTTAAAAGGTTGGCATGGATTAATACGGGTGTTATTTTATCATATTTTACGCTTTGTTCCATTTTTTTCCGCAATGAAATCAAACTTTTCACAGGGGACTCCCTGTGTATTTAAGTTTTATTTGGCCTCTATTTTTAAAGCATTTCTGTGGGGATTCAAACGCCCAACCTTCAAGGTAAGAACTTTAACCACTGGGCTATAGAGCTCAATGTTAAGTCATAGCTGGAAAACCTCATAGAAGTTTCTCTTGTATTAAAGACCTCATAGCAGTTTCTATTGTATTATACAAGAGACACTTCTATGAGGTTTTTCAGCACTGACTTAGCAGTGAGCTCTATAGCCCAGTGGTTAAGGTTCTTGGCTTTAATGTAGATGGTTGTGAGTTTGAATCCCCACAGAAAAATTTCAAAAATAGAGTCTACATTAGACCATGCCTGGGAATTCCCTTTTCATGTTCATAACGCGGACTCCATATATGGAGTCAGAGCAGGGACTCTGGAGTCCTGACTGTTTACAGATCTGTAATCTGCCTTGACTCAATGCAATCAGCCAGGACTGAAGCAGGGGATACCGCCAGCACCGTGGCTAGAAGTTCTACTTCTACCACCACTTCCAACAACACAGCCATGCATCTGACTGAATCTCCTTCTTATGGTAGTCCAAATTCTGACACTTCTCACACAAATTATTATCATGAAGGCTCTCTTGAGTATCTTCCATAGCACATGGGGTGGTGTTGGCTATTAGGAAGAATGAAGATACTCCACTAGGAGAGACCAGTCAAGACAGAGATGATGCAAGTGATAAGCTTTTCTAGGGATGCATGGAGGAGAAGGAAGAGGCACTGATCCCAGGCTCAAAGGCACAGTGCCAGAATCAGAAATGACATCGACATCCTGCTGTGACTGAGAGGATGAGTGAGCCATTCAGGCTAAAAATGTTTTTCTTTCTCCTCAATAATAATCTGTCGCCTACTGGAAGTGAGGAAGAGCTCTGGCACTGCTACTACTACTGGCCGGACGGATGGTTCTAACTGTGCTGCTACTGCTGTTTGCAGTACTACAGCCATCCATATTATCAAATGCAGATGATGAGGCATGAGTCTTTCGTTTTCCAATCTGACATTTATTAAACATTTTGTTATGAGCCCTATTTAAACAATAACAAGTCACAGGTTTGGTACATTGATTAAACGGTAGCTAAATTGTAATTGTTTTTCCAGTAATTACCAGACAGAGGCACAATTAAGCTTACCCTTCTACAAAAATAACAAACTGGTATTGGCAATTTGCAATCAGGGGTGCACCTAGCCTTTCTGTTGCCTGAGGCGAAAACCGAAATGGTGCCCCCCCATCAATTTCTTAACCTAACCCCTTCCCTTCAGCCCATGGCCCTTCTGCTTGCTCCCCTCTTGGACCTACCTGGTGCTGCCTGAGGCGATTGCCTAACCTGGCCTCTTTGGTGGTGCACCCATGTTTACAATGTTATAAGGATGCAGTAAAAGGTGCTGAATTAAACTGGTATATTGACGCAGTAAAAGGTGCTGACTGAAACTGACATACTGATACACTAGTATGCATAGAACACCGCAATTATGGTGGCAAGATTGCAAGTGTTTTTTGGTAATTACATGTCCCCTTCTACAAATACACTAGTATCAATGCAGTGAAATGCACTAAACTGTGCATTTACAAAGGGCAAAATTGCAACTATTTTTTTGGCAATTAACAAAGGTGCAATTAAGTGACCCTTCTACACACACACTGGAATGTGCTGAACTGTGCAATTTTAAATGGTAACAAAATTGTAACTGGTTTTAGAAATGAAAAGGCACAATTGTATAGCATATTCAGTGAAAAATATGCTGCTTAAGGTGCTGGGAACATGCCTATAAAACACTTATGAACTATAAAAGCGTGAGGTTTAAAAAAAAAAAGGGCTGGCTGATCATGCAAAGAAAAAAAAAGATCTTTGTGCAGGATTTTTGTGTCTTCAGTAGATATGAATGAATCTCTCCAATTGCCCTGAAAGTTGTTGCATTACACTCTCTGGTCTCCTAGGGCTTATATTTTTTTCTGGAAATACTCTGTGATCAGAGAGAGAGCCTTGTTTGCTACTGCGGATTTCTAGGCAATATACAGTGCCTTGCGAAAGTATTCGGCACCCTGGAACTTTTCAACCTTTTGCCACATTTCAGGCTTCAAACAAAAAGATATAACATTTTAAATTTTTGGTGAAGAATCAACAACAAGTGGGTCACAATTGTGAAGTGGAATGAAATTTATTGGATCATTTAAACTTTTTTTGTAATAATAAAACTGAAAAGTGGGGCATTCAAAATTATTCGGCCCCCTTGCATTAATACTTTGTTGTGCCACCTTTTGCTGCGATTACAGCTGCAAGTTGCTTGGGGTATGTCTCTATCAGTTTGGCACATCTAGAGACTGAAATTCTTGCCCATTCTTCCTTGCAAAACAGCTCAAGCTCTTTGAGGTTGGATGGAGAGTGTTTGTGAACAGCAGTTTTCAGCTTTTTCCACATATTCTCAATTGGATTCAGGTCTGGACTTTGACTTGGCCATTCTAAGACTTGGATACATTTATTTTTGAATCATTCCATTGTAGATTTTGCTTTATGTTTGGGATCATTGTCTTGTTGGAAGTTAAATCTCTGCCCTAGTCTCAGGTCTTTTGCAGACTCCAACAGGTTTGCATCCAGAATGGTCCTGTATTTGGCTCCATCCATCTTCCCATCAATTTTAACCATCTTCCCTGTCCCTGCTGATGAAAAGCAGGCCCAAACCATGATGCTGCCACCACCATGTTTGACAGTGGGGATGGTGTGTTCAGGGTGATGAGCTGTGTTGCTTTTACGCCAAACATATAGTTTTGCATTGTTTCCAAAAAGTTCGATTTTGGTTTCCTCTGACCAGAGCACCTTCTTCCACATGTTTGGTGTGTCTCCCAGGTGGCTTGTGGCAAACTGTAAACAAGACTTTTTATGGATATCTTTGAAAAATGGCTTTCTTCTTGCCACTCTTCCATAAAGGCCAGATTTGTGAAGTGTTCGACTGATTGTTGTCCTATGGACAGACTCTCCCACATCAGCTGTAGATCTCTGCAGTTCATCCAGAGTGATCATGGGCCTCTTGGCTGCATCTCTGATCAGTCTTCTCCTTGTTTGAGATGAAAGTTTAGAGGGACGGCCGGATCTTGGTAGATTTGCAGTGGTCTGATACTCCTTTCATTTCAATATGATCGTTGCACAGTGAGCCTTGGGATGTTTAAAGCTTGGGAAACCTTTTGGTATCCAAATCCGGCTTTAAACTTCTCCACAACAGTATCACGGACCTGCCTGTGCTTTAAACAGAACCCTGAGACTATCACAGAGCAGGTGCATTTATACGGAGACTTGATTACACACAGGTGGATTCTATTTATCTTCATCAGTCATTTAGGACAGCATTGGATCATTCAGAGATCCTCAATGAAGTTCTGGAGTGAGTTTTCTGAACTGAAAGTAAATGGGCCGAATAATTTTGCACGCCCAACTTTTCAGTTTTATTATTACAAAAAAAGTTTAAATGATCCAATAAATTTCGTTCCACTTCACAATTGTGACCCACTTGTTGTTGATTCTTCACCAAAAATTTAAAATGTTATATCTTTTTGTTTGAAGCCTGAAATGTGGCAAAAGGTTGAAAAGTTCCAGGGGGCCGAATACTTTCACAAGGCACTGTATGTGCGTTGTCTGTGTGGTACTCTTTGTTATTACAGAGAGCACCTAGTATGTGTCATATGTGTGTGGAGTATTGTAGGCCAGGCAACGCTGCTCTGGGTTTCTGGTCAAGATTTGCTTTCTTAACCGATCTGATGCCAGCAGATATAAGATTGCTAATTGCATATCTAATTCTTTCCAGAAACCAGAGAATTGCCTAGCCTACAATACTCCGCACACATACTATAAATACTAGGCACTCTCCATAATGAGAAAGAGCACCCCCTAGACAATGCATATATATTTCTCAGAAACCCATAGTAGCATACTCTCTCTCTTTCTCTCTCTCAAATTGAAATTCATGATGAGTCCAATTAATTTAGAATGGATTATGTTGTTCCCAAATAAAAAAAATATTTCATTTTGAAAAATATTTAAATAATGTGGCTGTTCTATATTGTAATTGTCTTAATTTATAACCATAAATAATAAAGCTGAATAAGTGACAGTCAGTGAGAGTGTAATGTAACTGACAGGTGAAAGAAGTCTAATTATGTTGTTTAGCTATTACAGACTGGATTTGGCAAGTTGAAATATTTACACTTGCAGGACAGCATTTCTTAAATTACTAGCTACAAATTTCAGCTGATAACTTTCAAACATTCCCTCATCATAATTGTGCAAATTAGGTTCTCCTGGGATAGCCTATCAGGCCATCAATATCAGACTCCCACAGTAAGCAATGTGGCCTTTTCCTTCAACGGTTTAATGGCCTTATATTTAACTCCTAGAAAACCACTTAACAAAAAAACAGTCCTTCTTGCCCAAGTTTTCCAATGATTTCAACAATGTGAACAAATCCTCCCTATTTGCACGCAAACTACTTTTCAGGATATACAGTTGCTTACAGTTCATGATTAGCTTCATTTTTCTTTAAGTCTTCCAGCCTCTCTCTGATGATAATGATATATGAGCAAATTGATTCAAAATTAATCGGATTCATTACAAAACAGTTTTTTAATTTGTTCCGGACTAACCTCGCACAAATGGTGCCCTGCGCCATCTTACTGTGGATATTGGGGGGAATCCATAAGGGAGGAGGAAGTTGGAGGGTCACATGACACTGAGAGGAAGTGCTGGGGAGGGCTTGTTCTGATTGACTGAGAGGCTGACAGACAGGTGGAGAATTGAGGAAAGTCCTTTGCTGAGAACATCATAGAACAGCATTCTGTGTTCAGCTTCTGAGCCACAAGCCACTAATGTAGTGTCATAGGAACACTATAGGGAGAGAATAGAGAGATATAGCCCATTTCTTGGACCATAATATGCACCGAACTATGACACACACCAGTTGACAGGACTTTTTTTTCCGTCTTACATAATGGAACAAGAGGGAACCGTTATTTGTGCCCATAGAACTCTATTAGGATCAAAACAGAATGCCTCTAAAGGGTTGTGTTTTGCATTCTGTTATAATCTGTACAATGCATATGTTACCCACTATAATGGGTAGTTACAGCAAAAGCAATACTGCAACAATGCTATGTTTTTACATATGCTGTTATTATTAAACACATTGCATATTGCTGCAAAATAATGGGTAGATACAGCAAAAGCAATACTACAATTATGCCATTTTAATACTACTATTATTAAACACAGTTCAAATACAATTTACTGCAAACATAGCATTGTTATATATGTGTTATTGAATGTATTACTTCATCATATTATTGTCACGAGTGGTCTTGCGTCTGGAATCAGACGTTCTGCGCGGCTTTCTAAGTGACAGGTTTGACAGGCTATTCCCTGTGGTTTGGGTGCTGTTCTCCACACCCCTTTCCCTCAGCTGTTGCCGCTGGGCAATTAGCTGTCTCCTACTTACCTCTTCCTCTCCCAGTATCCCTTGCGGTTTATATCTGCTACATACCTGTTGAGAGTGGTGTGGATCTCGGCGGAGATCCTGTTGCTGAGTTCTACTTAAAGTTAAGTGTTTTCCCTTCCTTTGGTTATTCCTGTTTGAGTCTCCTGTTCCTCCTTACGCTTGGAGGAACAGGTACTCTCTTGTGTCATTAGACTGCAGGGTGTTCTAGGGTTTACTCAGATTAGGTTCCTGTGTATGAGCTTTCCTACCACCCGGGTTAGTTCATACTGGTAGCCAGCTAGGGCCTAGTCTTAGGGTCCCCTGCAGGAGGTGACCAGTTCCCTGGTTTTGTCTGTTCCCATCCCTCATACGCTCGGTGTGGCTTTTTCCCCCACACCCGAGCGTGACAATTATGTGGTTCAAAGACAGTTTACTGCAAACATTGCATTGTTATACCAATGATATTGAAAGCATAGTTCAAATAAATATTACCACATAATTTGCATTATTACCAAATCGTTTTTTTGTGGTGAGGCAGAACCGCAAGCAGGAAAGCCAGGTCCTATTGACACCTCCATATTTGTGTCCACCTGGTTCCCACACCAGGCACTTATCTGCCTCCTCCACAGACATCCTCCCATCCCCAACAGCAGAGTATTGCTTTTTGTCCCCAACATCGTTACTATGTGGTATTACAGCTGATCGGCCTGGGCGAGAGTAGTCACACAGCTGATCATTAGCTAAAGTGCATCAAGCTGCAAACATCCCACTGGCTGTCTCCCCACGGTGGTCTGCGACAATGGCAGGAACATTGTGATTGTGCTGCATTTGGGGGAAATCACATATGCTCGCTGCATGGTGGACATGATAAATCTAGTCAATCAATGCATTTTGAAAAAGTACAGTGGCTTGCAGAGTGGGCTGCCCATGTTCAGGACTATTCTCACAGTTTAGCCATTCTTATATGGCAAGGAAAACCTTCCTGGACTTGCAGCAACAAAACGGTCTGCCATTGCACCTTTTGACCTGAGATGTTCCAACTTGCTGGATTTCCACATGACATATGTAAGCTAGAATGTCTGTACAAGCACCGTTAAGAGATGAATGATTTTGTCAAGCACCAGACCACCTAAGCAGTTATCGTGTTGTTTTGAGACATCTCATCAGAGACGCTTGTCACTTACCTTTGAAGAGGCCATCAGATTTTTTAATAGGGACAAGTGCAGCGTCAACAATGCCATACCCCTGATATTTATCTTAAAGCAGACACTCACACTGATGCAAGAAGGGTTGGTGGAAGAAGAACAGCTTACACATCTTGCTGGCCACCCTGTAACTGTTAGGGACCCACACAGAGAAACCGCCATGGAGGAGAAAGTTGAGGATGAGTTCTCACTGGAGGAGGAATAGGAGTCACTTGGGCAGGACGAGACTGATGATGATGACACTGGCCACAATGACCAATATTATAAATGGGGGGCAGAGCCGCCAGAAATAACTGGGTCCTGGTGAGAATTGCAAGCTGTATACTTGTTTTTTACATAATAACAGGCATATCTTTACCATCAAGAAATCCAATGGTTACTGGATAGCTATCCTCATAGAGCCTTGCTAAATAGAGGAATGTTTTTCTATTGCGAAAAGGAAGGCCAAAGTGCTTTATTGCCAGGAAACACTGCGTGGCGCAGAAGGGGGCAACATTACACCCAAACGGATACATTTGTCCTCCTGCAGTGTACAAGACATAATTTTTGTCAAAATGAATGAAGCATGGATCTGGGAAGACTTTCTCACTCGTTCAGCTGAGGCCGATAGATAGATCTAATTTTGCTGATGGTGGCCTAAGATGCCAATGCCACTGACTGCCTGCCCACCATTATGTCCTGTACCATATGGCTGTCACTTCCATCGGGCCACTGATGCTATCTGCTTGCCTATCATCATGTTCCATAACTTATGGCTGCTGTTGCTTACACCACCACAACTGCTACTCCCTGTTGCCAATCCCCCTACTGCTATTTCCATTACCCCTACTGCCACTACCATTACTTCTACCCAGCCGCCACTACTACTACTCCTAAACAACTATAAAATTGCACAAATATACAGTACAGACCAAAAGTTTGGACACACCTTCTAATTCAAAGATCTAATTTTCTGTATTTTCATGACTGAAAATTGTAGATTCACACTGAAGGCATCAAAACTATGAATTAACACATGTGGAATTATATACTTAAAGGGGTTATCCCACGAATAATGTAAAAAATGAAAATCAGACATCATATAGTCCATGACAATACCTTTCTAACAAAGCTGGAACCAGCCATGTACCTCACATGGACCCAGAGATCTCCCCATTCATTGATCTGCTAGATTTATATCAAGCTGACAGCTCAAGGGGAGTGTCTTTTCTGCTGCAGCTAAGGAGGCGTGTCTCAGCTCTGCCTATCACAGCTCAGTAGGCAGTTAAAAGTTGAAACTGAGCATGTGCGGCCTGCTCAGTGAATAGGTCAAAGAAATAAGAAATTAAGTGGTCCTATACAGATACATGTTACTGAATAACTCAGTAGCTATACAAAATTTTTAATGACATGCAATTACAAAAGTATTCAGATCCAGGTGCTGGTTTGAAAACTGTAGAATATTTTTCGTGAGACAACCCCTTTAACAAAAAAGTGTGAAACAACTGAAAATATGTCTTATATTATAGGTTCTTCAAAGTAGCCACCTTTTGCTTTGATTACTGCTTTGCACACTCTTGGCATTCTCCTGATGAGCTTCAAGAGGTAGTCACCTGAAATGGTATTCCAATAGTCTTGAAGGAGTTCCCAGAGATGCTTAGCACTTGTTGGCCCTTTTGCCTTCACTCTGCGGTCCAGCTCACTCCAAACCATCTCGATTGGGTTCAGGTCTGGTGACTGTGGAGGCCAGGTCATCTGGCGTAGCACCCCATCACTCTTCTTCTTGGTCAAATAGCCCTTACACAGCCTGGAGGTGTGTTTGGGGTCATTGTCCTGTTAATAAATAAATGATGGTCCAACTAAACGCTAACCGGATGGAATAGCATGCCGCTCCAAGATGCTGTGGTAGCCATGCTGGTTCAGTATGCCTTCAATTTTGAATAAATCCCCAACAGTGTCACCAGCAAAGCCCCCCACACCATCACACCTCCTCCTCTATGCTTCACGGTGGGAACCAGGCATGTAGGGTCCATCTGTTCACCTTTTCTGCGTCGCACAAAGACACGGTGGTTGGAACCAAATATCTCAAATTTGGACTCATCAGACCAAAGCCTAGATGCCCACTGGTCTAATGTCCATTCCTTGTGTTCTCTTCTGCTTGTTGCCTGTCCTTAGCAGTGGTTTCCACCATGAAGGCCTGCTGCACACAGTCTCCTCTTAACAGTTGTTGTAGAGATGTGTCTGCTGCTAGAACTCTGTGTGGCATTGACCTGGTCTCTAATCAGATCTGCTGTTAACCTGCCATTTCTGAGGCTGGTGACTCGGATGAACTTATCCTCCGCAGCAGAGGTGACTCTTGGTCTTCCTTTCCTGGGGCGGTCCTCATGTCAGCCAGTTTCTGTGTAGCGATTGATGGTTTTTGCGACTGCACTTGGGGACACTTTCAAAGTTTTCCCAATTTTTCGGACTGACTGACCTTCATTTCTTAAAGTAATGATGGCCACTCGTTTTTCTTTACTTAGCTACTTTTTTTCTTGTCATAATACAAATTGTCATAATACAAATTCTCTATTGAGTATTCTCTATTGAGTCTATTCAGTAGGACTATCAGCTGTGTATCCACCTGACTTCTGCCCAACACAACTCATGGTCCCACCCTATTTATAAGGCAAGAAATCCCACTTCTTAAACCTGACAGGGCACACTTGTGAAGTGGAAACCATTTCAGGTGACTACCTCTTGAAGTTCATCAAGAGAATGCCAAGAGTGTGCAAAGCAGTAATCAAAGCAAAAGGTGGCTACTTTGAAGAACCTAGAATATAAGACATATTTTCAGTTGTTTCACACTTTTTTAAGTATATAATTCCACATGTGTTAATTCATAGTTTTGATGCCTTCAGTGTGAATCTACAATTTTCATAGTCATGAAAATACAGAAAACTCTTTGAATGAGAAGGTGTGTCCAAACTTTTGGTCTGTACTGTATATTGCCTCTACATGCCACTATTATCCTAATCTTTCCACATCCTGTTCTGGTGCTGCTCCCAAAAAAAAGGAGAATTTTACCAGGCTTATTCAGAACAAGCCACTTTTTTTGCTGACAATTAACACTGTGTGTGTATAAATACGGGCAGGCATTCTGCCCCCTTTATTGCATGATTTTCAGAGTCTTGTGCAGAACAAGCCACTATTTTATTAAACATTACTGTTTGTGTGTATAAACAAGAGCAGGGATCTTTTTCTGTTATGGCATAATTTTTGGACATGCCAACATGCCACTGTTTCCCAAAAAGGGAACCTGCCACAATGAATATGCAGTATAATCTTACCGCAGCATGTTATAGAGCACGAGGAGTTGAGCAGTTTGATACATAGTTTTGTGGGAAAAGATTTTAATTTATACATTTCAATTCCTACTGATACTGAATTTATAGGTCAAAGAGGTGGTCCTATCAGTGATTGACAGCTATCTGTGTATACACAGTCATAAAAGGAATTATGTCAATCGCTGATTACAAGTTTTACTGAATCTTTTTCTACAAAACTATATATCAATCTACTCAGCTCCTCCTGATCTATAACATGCTGCCTACAGATTACAATATGTTTTCATGGTGACAGATTCCTGTTAACACTGTGTTTGTTTAAACACCATCTGCATCCGATAAGGAAGAGTTTTTGGAAGTTTTCTAATATAAAATGGATTTTTCAACACTAGTATACCCATATGCCAGTCTTGATCTCCCTGCACTGGCATAAGATATGCTTAATTTATTAAGTGGTAGATACCCCTTAATAAATCAGGCGCATCTTTGTCCTGCAGTGCAATGGAAACTGAAGTGTACGCCAGCCAGTGGCTGGCACAGATTTCAGATATAACTTTCTGGTGTAAGTTATAGAAAATCTGGTGGGCAACATGAAGCTGCCCCCCTTGTGCTGAGAAATGCCACCTTTTTTACCGCCACCTCAGAAAAGTGTTGAGAACCCTTAAAAGTCACAAATTATAGTGCACATATGGCATATTTTTAATACACCCTAATAGAGATGAAAAGGTCTTAATAAATGTTCCTCACTGTTTTATAACACCATCAACCATACATTTATCCATAGCTATGTATGTCAGTGTCATTCAGATATGAATTACTATTGCTGTCATTGCTTTCAATTTGTTAATTTTAATTTAAAAAGTTTACAAAAGTTTTGTAACTCGTTACTTGTAAAGAGTTAACAAAAGATATAAAAAGTCCTAGGAGATCTCATAGTGTCATATGCCAATTTTCAGGCCAAATTGAAACACTTTGATTCTTAGAATGGATTCGGACACAAATAGATTTTTTGAATAATTTGATTAATCTGACACTAAATGAATATCAAGAAGTTTGCTTATTTCTAATGTTCATACATGTCAGCGTCTGTTTGCATTAGGAAGCAAAAAATAAAAATTGCATTTGGAAGGGTGATTTTAACCTGGGTAAGCTGGTGTAAAAAATGTATCGCATCATTGTTTAGTTTTCTGTTTCGTTGATCCAGTACAGAAAATAAAAAAATCTAGTTTATTCTGAGCATTCGTTGCTCTTATTTTGCATCAGTTTTTGTCAGTTCTGTCTGAGATCCGTTATTTTTGATGAGAGAAAAAGTCATTGGTTCTATAAAACCCTCTAAAACTATGTAACTGCAACAATCACAGAGGCCAGGAGAAATAAGAGTCCAGGAAGATGGCCATTTATTTTACTTTTACATAGAAAGCAGCTACCAGTTACTTTCTTTGGAAATGTAGTGGCTATGCAGTTTTAGGGATCATGCTGTCACGAGGGAAGACAAGGGTGGTGAGCCCTGAACCCTCCTTCTTTCCCTGCCTACTTGCCTCAGTCGGCCCTAAACAGCCGCGGACAACCACGAAGGCGGTCCCTACACTAGATAAGTGCGCATGGAGGGAAAGGGAACACAGGGACGGACAAAACACAGACGGGACAAACACAATGGAAGAGTAGTCAGAAAGCCGGGTCAAACACAGGAGGTCACGTGGATACCAGGGGAGAAGCCAAAGAGAGGTCAAAAGTCCAAATCCAAAGTCCAGTAAACAATTCAGCAGAAGGTCGCACGAGCACTGATCAAAGAGGTAACTAATCACAGGCGATTTGAGAGGGCAACTTCCCAGCTTTAAAAAGCCCTCCAATGGGTCATGTGACGGGGCCAGCGTCACATGACCTCATTTGCATAATGAGCGCTGGCCAAACGTGACCAGCGCTCAAATATGCTATAAATTTGGTCATGTGGCGTGGCCAGCGCCACATGACCCAAATATCAGGCAACCCACATAAAACTATACTCTGAGCGCTGGCTTGCCGGGCCAGCGCTCAGTACCGCCCACTGCTCGTGTCTAGGGGGGCGGGGACGCCGGGCACGCAGCATCCGGAAGCGCGCCCGAAGCTCCCCGCCTCTTGTTCCCACGGAGACGAGGGCGCCAGTCGCGCCCTCGCTCCGTCGTAGCGGAAGTCCGGCGGTGCTGCAAGCGGGGGGCACGCCGCCGGCCTTCCGTGACACATGCACATGGACATAATGTAGTTCTGTGCATTAGTCATTTAATAAGGGCCAAGAATGGACCATCGCTTTCCCAATGTTAACCATGAGACTAGTTTCCTTACAGAAATGGAAGGGGTCTGATTTCCAAGTAGTGTACTCTTGACTTTAGTTATTAGTTTTTCTACATATGTGTCAAACTCCAGTAAAGTCATGCAGTGATATATATACATGTTTATTCTTACCTTAGTGGAGGATCTTATTGTTCCTGTTACTAATGCGCCTGTGCAGCAGCCCATTGGACCGAACACAACAGTACCATTAATTACAGGTGAGCTTTCAATCAAGTGTGTACACTAATTATTCCTATGATTACTTAAAACATTTAAATTAGAATACTTTTTCCTTTATGTTATCAATATAAGTGAGTTGAACACTTAGCAGTTCTGGATCACTCCAGAGGATGATTCAGACACTAAACATTACAAATGTGCTAGCCCCTAAAATATCTACATCAGATGCCACTTCAAGAACATCTACTACAGATATGCTATTTTTAGTGCTAACCAGATTTTGACATTTCATTTCATTTTGGTTCTATAGAACACAAATCTGGAAAGCATCAGGAAGCAGATGTTAATAGTTGTGTTATTCTTAATGTAATTTTCAATCTAGTAGTTTTAATAGAACATTTTACCTTGTTGTTAATTGAATGTCGCTCAGATAGACTGCTGACATGCGATTGCAAATATGATAGATGTAGCCAATGATGATGTAGCCAATGCTAATATCTTTATAAAACTAATGTTAGCTGTGGCATCATCAACAGGAGCCCCAATACTGGAGGATTTCACATTCAACTTGACTTTGCTGGATGTGACTTACAACTCACAGTTGAAAGACCCATCTACTGAAATTTATCGCTTTATATCGGCTATCTTGATTTCCCAGGTAAGACATGTTGAAAAAATGAATGATTTGAGAAAGTCATTAAGATATTTTTATATGGTAAACTGATTTTAATGTCTTTAATAGATTAATTCAGTGTTTGAGAAAACCAGTATAGGAGCTACATATGCAGGCTGCAGGGATCTTGCATTCAGGTACGTCCTAAATTCACATTATTTTTTGGGGGATGTTCAGTAAAATATAGTGTATTGAGGGAAATGTGCCCCATAGCTGCAGGGCAGAGAACACCATGCCTGGACACAATAACAGCAGGGTTGTGTACTGTTTATAGACATGTTCAGGTTTAGCCTTCAGTAATTCATGAGTCAACATCTTTGAGTGGGGCCATTATGTTAAGGAGTAGGAGATGGGGCATGGAATTGTATTCTATTCATTTTTAAAGAAATGCTCTGTTTTTTTATTTTACATTTATTACTAACTCACCACCAGTATTCAAGCTAACTGTTACACCCTAACTCAGTCGCATCTGTACATTTTGAACCTTTTCATTTTGGAAACCTGGTCAAGTAACCTAAAGTTTGACCGCTTGCTATAATGTGTAAATAGATACTTGATGAACTACAGGATGACATCATCACCAATCAAGACTCTCATGGCAGCTCTCAGGCCCCTGCCCTTCCTCTGTATATCTATGTATTCTGCCGGTCTTAATAAACTCCTAAGCTTGCGGTGGTTCTGCCAAAGTTATGCAGAGGCATAGGCCTCTCCATAACTTCGGCGCATCCAGCGCCAGTTCTAAATGTAAGACAGATTCGGAGCTGTCTTACATTTAGACCTTTTTCTATGCCTAAAAAGGCGTAGAAAATGATAAATGAGGCGCGCCTGCCAGCCCCTCACCTTGCCCACACGCCCACAGTTTTAGACCTATCGTGAGCGGGGTGAAGTCACAGATAGCGGCGTAACTAACTTTTGCACCATCATCTGCGCCTGAAATGCGCCTAATATAAGCTTATTTCAGTATAATAAATTACCTCCATAGTGTCTGCCTTATGTAAGGACTAGGAGAGTGTATACAGTGATTAGCCTCCAGACTTACACTGCCTGTCTGTACTGTGTGTGCTGACTCTCCAGTGTAGTTCTGTGAGATGCAGCTTTACACTGGTACCCATGGCTTCTGCATGAAAGAGCTGACAGGAAAGGGAGATGACAGGGCAGAGAGGGCAGACAGCTAAAGCTGCATCCCATAGGAAAACATGGAGACCCTGCAGTGTTGTGAGATGCTGGCACTGTTTTCTCTGCAAAGGCAGGCATGATGGGACATGTAGGATTCTTTAGGAAAACCATATCTGAAGGGAAGAAGGAATCAAGATGGCTGACATTCCACAAATGGCACAGCAAATAAAACAGGTATACACAAAGCATACAGAAGAACCTCTATATTACTATTTAATATTAGCCCATCTTACACTATATATAGGCAAAAAAGGCCTGGAGTGCTTCTCTAAGAGCAACATTACCTAAAATATAAATATCCCCAATATTCTGCCACAGATGTACGTTAGAGAAGTCTCTGACTGATTGTGAGTGGTAATCTCTGTACAAGCAATGGTAGATAGCTGAACACACTAATATCCCATAGACTGTGGTACCAGTTGCATGTGAAGATCCAATGAGCAGGATACAAATGGAGATGCTTTGGTAGTTTATTGCAGTTAACATATAGAGGATAATAGTAGATACCATATTGAAAAAGTAGATGCCATATTGAAAAAGTGAGGTCACTTCTGGTTTAGAGCATGGATGAGTGTCAGTTTGCTGGAAAACTTAGCATGCAGTTATATCTCAGGCAGATATGTAAATAATTACAGGCATGGTCTGATTACAACCTTGGTCAAGACAGCATAAGAGTACTTTGGCATCTGCCCTATAAAAAGGATTGTGCACTCACTATCTAGGCCATTCTGCCCTAGCTGTTAGAAGTTATTGTGAGCAGTAGTTATGTGAGGGAATGCACAGGAATGCACACACAGCAAACAGGTTCCCAGGGGCCCAAACAGACCACCAGTAGAGAGGATCATTTGATCCGCTGATAAAGACAAGCAGCTCTCACAGTTTTGTTGCCCAACATCCAGACAACACAATGTGTGACATTACACATTACACAACTTCATTACACATCTCCGCTAGATTACAACACTTCCTTGGCCAGCCTGATCGCCAGATTTATCTCCAATTGGGCATTTATAGGACCGGCTGGGACACCAGGTTTCTCAACCTATGAGGGGGCAGGATCTACAGACCATTTTATAACATCTGTGGGCAAATGTGATGCAGAATACCATACGGAACCTGTATGCCTCTATGCCCAACCATATCTCATCTTGCATTCAGGCTAGATGTGGACCAGCAGGGTAATAGAGCCTTCTTTCAACTGTATAGCTTTCCCCAATAAACTTATTTTTGATTCCAAAAATTGCTTCTTGTGAGTTACTTTTTCAGTGGGGGTATATTTTATCTCTATGCATAAATATATAATAAAACTATTTCTTTTTTAATAACCCATTTCTGTAATGTATCTGTAATTTCAGGCCTGGAAAAATGCCCAACTCTGTGATCATTAACTCAGTTTGCTCATACAAGAAAAAGAACAATAAAGGAGACCAAATGTTCAACAGAGTATTAGTTTATAAGGAGTTCAGTAACCTCACCAATGGCATCAAGAACCTGGACAAATACCAACTTGATAGCTCTAGTCTTTATATTGATGGTAACAATTATTAGTTCACATGCACTAGATATCTATACATACAGTCATGCGAAAAGCAAAGTACACCCTCTTTGCATTCTTGGGTTTTACATATCAGGACATAATGAAAAAAATGGTCCTTAGAAGGTCTTAAAGATGATCAAGAACATAACAGATTACACCTTTTCATTAATTATTCAACAAAAATTAAGTCAAAATTAAAAAGCGATGTGTGAAAAACTAAGTACACCAGATGATTCAATAGCTTGTAGAATCACCTTTATCAGAACTACAAAATTGTTTTCTGTATGACTTTAAAGGGGTTGTCTCACTTCAGCAAATTACATTTATGAAGTAGAAAAAGTTAATACAAGGCACTTATGATTTTAGACCTGAGGTTTCTAAACATAAATACATTTAAATTTTACCCCTTAAGGACCCGCGGCATACATATACGACGCTGGCTGTTGTGACTAAAGGACCAGCGCCGTACATGTACGGCACGCTGATCGGGCATGTGCAAGAGCTGCGCCCGCCCGATCAGCGGCAGGGGTCCTGCTGTTGCAAATGGCCGGAGACCTGCTGCGTACGCCCCCATCGGTGAAAGCACCGATGTGGACGTATTAACCCCTTGTATGCCGCGGTCAAAGCTGACCGCAGCATGCACGGGGTTTGCGAAGGGTACCGGTGCCCTCCGCTCCCCCATCGGGTCCCCGTGCTGTAGTGAGGGGGACCCGATGTCACAGAAAGCAGCCCAGATGCCTTCCATAGGCATTAGGGCTGCCTTCTACGGAAGTCTGTGAGATCCGGCCCTGAGGCTGGGTCTCATAGGCAGGCTGTCAGCATTGAAGCTGGCAGCCAATGCATTACAATACACAATGTATTGCAATGTATTTGAGAGGAGATCAGACCCCCAGAAGTTGATGTCCCAGAGTGGAACAAAAATAAACAGTAAAAAAAAAAAGTTTTAATAAAAAGTGTTTTCCATAATAAAAAAATAAATAGTTTCGCCCCTTTCCCAAAATAAAACACATAAAATATAAAAAAATAAATAAAAACAGACATATTTGGTATCGCTGTGTCCGTAACAAACGGCTCTATAAAAATATCACATGACATAACCCCTCAAGTGAACATCGTAAAAAATAAATAAATTAAAGCGGTGTAAAAAAACAGCCATTTTTTGTCACCTTACATCACTAAAAGTGCAACACCAAGCGATCAAAAAGGCGTATGCCCCCCAAAATAGTACTAATATAACCGTCACCTCATCCCGCAAAAAAATGAGCCCCTACTTGAGACAATCACGCAAAAAAAACTATAGCTCTTAGACTATGGAGACACTAAAACATTTTTTTTTGTTTCAAAAATGATATTATTGTGCAAAACTTAAATAAAATAAAAAAATATACATGTTAGGTATCGCCACGCCCGTAACAACCTGCTCTATAAAAAACTCACATGATCTAAATAAATAAATATTAAAAACGGTGTAAAACCTTTTCACCTTACATCACTAAAAGTGCAACACCAAGCGATTAAAAAGGTGTATGCCCCCCAAAATCACAAAAAGTGTAATACCAAGTGTAATACCATCAAAAAGTCATACGCACCCCAAAATAGTACCAATCAAGCTGTCATCACAGGGGATCTTCAAATGTGACATGACAACTTAAAATTTTCCCAGTGAAATCTGCCCTCCAAAAACCATATGGCGTTCCTTTTCTTCTGCGCCCTCCCGTGTGGCCATACAGCAGTTTGCGATCACAAATGGGGTGTTTCTGTAAACTGCAGAATCGGAGTAATAAATATTGAGTTTTGTTTGGCTGTTAACTCTTGCTTTGTTACCGTAAAAAATTGATTAAAATGGAAAATCTGCCAAAAAAGTGAAATTCTGAAATTTCGTCTACATTTTCCTTTAATTCTTGTGGAACACCTAAAGGGTTAGTAATGTTTGTAAAATCAGTTTTGAATACCTTGAGGGGTGTAGTTTCTAAAATGGAGTCATTTTTGGGTGGTTTATATTATATAAGCCTCACAAAGTGACTTCAGACCTGAACTGGTCCTTAAATAGTGGGTTTTGGAAATTTTCTGAAAAATTTCAAGATTTGCTTTTAAACTTCTAAGCCTTCTAACGTCCCAAAAAAATTTAATGTAATTTTTAAAGTGATCCAAACATGAAGTAGACATATGGGGATTGTAAAGTAATAACTATTTTTGGAGGTATTACTATGTATTTTAAAAGTAGAAATTGAAATTTGGAAATTTGCTAATTTTTCTAAATTTTTGGTAAATTTGGTATTTTTTCATAAATAAAAATCAAATATTTTGACTCAAATTTACTACTGTCATGAAGTACAATAAGTGACAAAAAACAATCTCAAAATGGCCTGGATAAGTAAAAGCGTTTTAAAGTTATCACCACATCGTGCCACATGTCAGATTTGCTAAAAATGGCCTGGTCCTTAAGGTGAAAAATGGAAGGGTCCTGAATGGGGTTAAATGGGTTCTCTGGGTTTTTAATATTTATGATCCATCCTCAGGGCACCCGGCACCCCCGCCGATCCGTTGTATGAAGGGAAGGCGCGTGTATTGTGCGTGTGCCGTCTCCCTTCTCTCTTCCTGCTTGCTATAGACATATCTATCTATCTATCTATCTATCTATCTATCTATCTAATATCTATATCTATCTATCTAATTCATATAAAGTGAATCTAACACATATCACTAAGAATTATGCATTGGTAGGTAAAATGTTCATCTTTATCTTCTCAAATTTAGGATACACTGAACAAACATTACCAACTCCTGCTCCCACTGAGAGTAAGTTTTTTTATTCTTTTATTTTATACTGTGTTATAACTGTCAGATGCCACGATCAGCTATAAACGCAGCATCTGAGGGGTACAATGGTGGGGAGTGGCGGAATCGCCATTCCCTGTCTTTGCCCACGCTACTTACAAAGAAATGCACTTAGTGACAAAATAATTTGTAAATTCGTCGAAGCAGCTGAATCGAATTTTTGAATACTTTGCTCATCTCTATAAAGGACACCACCTTTTTCACTATATTTGGAACTGATGCATTTTTTTCGTTCTTTATCTATCTATCTATCTATCTATCTATCTATCTATCTATCTAATTCATCTAAAGTGAATCTAACACATATAACTAAGAATAATGCATTGATAGATAAAAATGTTTATCTTCTCAAATTTAGGATACACTGAACAAACGTTACCAAGTCCTGCTCCCACTGAGAGTAAGTTATATGGATCAGTAAGTAGCCCAGTAATGTGCATGTGTTTTAGAACTGTATTTCACAGTAAAACAGGCAGTATTACCTTCTAATTGCACCAAGAACATGGAAGATTTGAGACCTAAGGTTTCTAAAGAAATACATTTAAATTTAAAGGGGTTCTCCGGGCTTTTAATATTGATGACCTCTCCTCAGGATAGATCATCAATATCAGATCGGCGGAGGTCCGACATCCGGCACCCCCGCCGAACAGCTGTATGAACGGAAGACCAGTGCAGTGCGCCTGTGCCGTCTCCCTTCTCTCTTCCTGCTTGCCATAGATATAACAGCAGTGATCTGGAAGAGAGAAGGGAGATGGCACACACACACTGCACACGCCTTCTCTTCATACAGCTGTTTGGTAGGGGTGCCGGGTGCCCTCCTAAGGATAAGTTACCAATATTAAAAGCCTGGAGAACCCCTTTAAACTTGAACTTAATGTTATTTATACAATATATTCTTAGACTTTTTTTCTTTTACTTCTAGGTATAAAACCAACAACATCTAAAAATGATGTCCACACCTTAACCCTAAATTTCACCATAACTAATCTAACATATACTTCAGACATGGGGACAACAAGTACCCCCCTATTTAACACTACTCAACATTCCATCATTACTTTGGTAAGTGTTATGGTAAATTACGAGTAGAGATGCAGTTTGCTAAGACAAATGAGATATCAGCTCATCAGTTTCACTGTTCCATTTCTTAGTGGTAACAACATTGAGTCATGAATTTTCTTAATTACTAAGACCAGCATTTAATATGATAGAAAATGCTGGTGTAAGATGCACCAAAATTATTAGACATGCACACCTCAGGTCGGTGTGCCATAAGCTCAAATCTACGCCAGCCATGGACTGCCATCGATTTCTGGTTTAACTTAAAGCCAATTTTCTGGCATAAGTAGATTTAAATATGTCTGGCCACATACCCCTGACCTACATCCTGCCCTCGTTTTGAACAGTGGTGAGTGTGTTGTAAAAAGGGAAAAGTCGCACATTTTTGCACAAAATGGTGAGTGTTAGTTGTGTGAATGTGTGAGTTCAGCCCTCAGTAGGCATAATCAAATGTAGTAAATGTAGTCCAGTACTCAGAAGATAAAACCTTGAATCCTTTACTGCCCAAACATTTAAAGTAGACTCCAATAGTGTAAATGGCGGTGTACAGTCAACGCGTTTCAGTTACACAGCTTTACTCATGACTAGGGAAGAGCGAATCAACTTCGAATGTACCATCCAAAATCGATTCGCTCATCCCTACTCATGACATATATTTAGTAGATACCCCATACTTAAATAGTATTGCAGCTAACTCTGCAGTTAAATAACAATACCTGGTGCAGGTGGAGCATTCTCTGGACATCAGTAAGGAAAAATACTAGATAGATAGATAGATAGATAGATAGATAGATAGATAGATAGATAGATAGATAGATAGATAACCACAATACTGTGAAAAACAAAAACAAGACAGAAAGGACCCCTTTTCTTGAGGTTCCCAACATCTTCGGCTGGAGATCGACTGAGCAGACCATCATGAGATAACACCAGTGGGAAAGAGCGTGAAGCTTAGTCTTCATTGACTATAATGGAGTCCATATCCTGTATAGTGCTATAAGATCTACAGGAGGTTACCAGAGAAGCTCCAAGGCAACATTTGCAACAGGGATAGGTGAGTATTGTATGTTATGGTTTGTATTTACTTTGTTGTCAGATCTTTTTGAATTTTACTGTATGAATTAAAGTAAAATTAAAAAATAGACCTGCAGTGAAATTGCAGAGAAAATTGCACTCTTAATATAATTTTTATTTTGAAAAAACTACCTAGCTTTCTCGAGACCCTGATAGGCAAATATGGCACAATTTAGCAGCTAGAAGGTACATTTATTTAGGTATATTCAGTATTCATCAGTCCCTGTTAAAGCTTCACATGCTATAATACCCAGTTGTCTCAGGATCCTGAAAGGTAAATATTGCATAATTTGGCAGCAAGAATGTGGATTTAGTTATGTACATTTAGTATCCAGCAGTTCTTATTACAGCTCTGCATGCTATATTACCCAGCTTTCCCAGGATCCTGAAAAGAAAATATGGGTAGCTATCACATAATTTAAAAGCAAGAATGATAAAATTATTTTTTGTATTTAGCAGTTCCTTTTAGAGTTCAGCATGCTATGTTACCCAGCTTTGCTGGGATCCTGAAAGGAACATATGATTTCCTATTACAGCTCAATGGTATATTATCCAGCTTTGAAAGGTAAATGGGAAACTATGCCACATAACTTTGGAGTGAGAATGGGGTTTTAGTGGTAGTGTCTAATACAGATCCACATGGTATGCTATTCAGCTTTCCCAGTACCCTGAAAGACAAATATAAGAAACTATAGAGGACTATTCTGGGTCTGGCAAACGGGCACAGCCAGTCCCCTGCAGTTGATCGGGCGGGCGCGTACTATTACAGCGCTGGGCGTGAAGGGGTTAATCATACGTATGTTTCATGCCCAGCTTGGTCTCCAGCATACCTCCAGGTTTATTGTTACATAGCTTTCCAAAGATCCTGAAATGCAACAGTGCCTCATTACACAGCAATATAAGAAGAGGTAATTTGCCTTTCAGGAGATTTGAAAAGCTATAAAACAACAATGGAGACTGCATTTGGCTATGTAAACATTGTTGTTGTGATACTATACATGTGTGTTCAATGGTATACATTACATATGCTGCTTCTTTCAGTAAGCAATCAGTAAGAATACTTCTGCCACAAAAATGCCACTGTGACTATTGCCACTGTGAGTCAGTGAGATAAAGCTGACTCACAATGTGTACTACTACTGGTACTACTGGTACTGCAGCTGGCATTGTATTTATTTCATACTACAGTACTTTAGCTAAGGTATTCCTTCCAACAAAAATGGCCATACCTAAAACAAGCCCCTCTCCTGAACTTTCTGTGCAGGTTCACTAGCATCAGAGGGAGGAGAGGGAAGGGGCAGAAGACCTGGCTACACCCTAAGAGAAGAATACACTGATTTTCTATTATATTTTTATGGCCTGCAATTGTAATATAGGACATGACCTGAGTAAGAAAAATGAGGAAATCATGTTACATTTTGTCTGTTGTTCATTTCATTTGTTTGGATTCTGGTTTAGTGTCCCTTTAACGAAATATCTGCCCGTGTTTATACACACATGGTAATATCAGAAAAAGCATTGGCTTGTTCTCAACAAGCTTTCCAAAAATTCTCCCTTTTTAGGAGGCAGTATCAGTACATTTTGGAACCTGACAGGCAAGGCACATATGTGGCTGTGTAGCGGCAGTAGTAATGGCAGCCACAGCAGCAGCAATACACTGTGCAACATGATGGATAGACAGGCAATGGCAGTATACCAATACCAAACTGGGTGAGTTCCAAAGTTCTGCCCACTTTTTCCAGAAGTCCATGGGGTCAGGGAACAGGGTATCTTTCCTGAGAAAGATCACAGTCCACATGCGACTGAACCTGGTTGTTCAGGTGATATGTATCCATTTGCTGATGTGCATCAGGTTGGCGTGACAGTGGGTACAGAGAATATACTGCTGATACAAAGAATGTGCCTCATTTTTTGTATCAGGAAAACATTCCCCTATCTTGCTTTGATAGTGAGGGTCTAAAAGCCTGACTATTCACTGATCATCACTCTGCTTGCCAGCAAGTAATTCAGGCTCCACCCCACAATGCAATGTTTGGTCACCGGCATTGTCATCACTGTCATCATCATCACCAGAATGTTTGCCCTAACAAGTGTCAGCCTTGTCCACCAGCTGTCCCACAGCTACAGAGTAGCTAGCAGGATGCTGAAGCTGTTCTTCTTCCACCATGCTTTGTTACATCAGTGTTTTCTCTCTTATATAAATATCAGAGGGATGACATAATTGATGTCCCTACTTACAAATCCAGTGACCTTTTCAAAACTCAATATAGCAAATGCTCCCACTTTGGTGTCTGGCACATGATGTAATCATTGACTACTTTAATGCTACTTGAAGAGACACTCAAGCAGAATTCCAGCGAGTTGGAATGCTGCAGATTAAGCTGTGCAAAGGTAGACCGTTCTTTCAGGAGGGTGTTCTTAGCCACATAAGAATGGCTGAAATGTACAAACAGTCTCTTGGACATGGTCAGCACTTTCTGCAAGCCATGAGATGTTTTTCAAAATATTTTGCCCCACCTAATTTATGCCTTGCACAATGAAGGAAGCATCATCATTCCTGCCACTACCACTCCCACCACCCAAGCTTGTCCTGGGTCTGACACACCTTTTGAGTCTGTACCAACTGACAACTGATAACTGTTTTTTTTTGCAACAAAATGTGTAACAGTTTAAGGCAAAAATGTACACAGCCAGTGACGCAGAAAAATGATTGTACACTTATTAATTGTAGAAACTCTGTAAAAAAGGTGAAATTGTAATCATTAAATACTGATGTGCAATGTAGCAATGCCTGTATGTATGTGAACAGCCCTGTAACATACACACAATGCACTAACTGAACTTATCCTATAAACTAGTTCTAAAACCTGTCTTTCTATCAATTCAATCTACTTAACTAGTTGTTATAGGCAGTGGGTGTGGACCCACTGTGCCAACTAACCGGTTTGGCATTGGGCTAAACCTAACAGCAGGTGCCGAGTGGTCAGGCAATATACATAGTGAGGAGACAAACCGAGGTCAGGGCAGGCAGCACACTAGCAAATACGCGAGACAAGTCCGATGTCAGAGCAGGCAAGAGTAGGGCAATCCAAGAACAGGTTAAGGTTAGGACAAGTGACTAGGAGTCAGGCTGGATTTCAGCACACAGAGGTCAAACAGAAATTACACCTTTGCTGTTAACTAGAGACTAGGTAACCCAAAGCTCAGAAACCCTCCTACTGGGGAAGGTGCCTTAAATAGGTTAGGACAGAAACCTATTGGCTGGGGACACATTTGGACATGCACACTGGCCCTTCAAAAGGCCGGGAACGAGAGCATGCACCCTAAGGAGCAGACTGGGAGGCCTGGCAAAAGATGCAAGGATGATGGTGGCTGGGAGCACTGTCAGCAGGAGAGCAATGCCGGATCTAGGCAGGGTGAGTAACGTGTTGTCCATTTCTGCTGGGGAAGGTAAGGCTGCAGCGTGCACAGGCCTCCAGCATAACATAGGTATATATTCTCAATCCCTAACACCATCCCAATCCCAAGACCCTAAACTTGCTGTATTGTGTGTCTAAATTGCTGTGTCTGTAACAGAGACATCCTGTGTCCTGTTACATCACTGGACAAGCTGAGAATTGCATCTCTTCTTGGGACCTTACATAGTGCCTATGACACATGTTTATACCGTCCCTTCTGATTGGCTGTGAGGCTGACTGCAAAGCATTATGGGTTAGCCTGACAGTCAGAGCCCTGGCTGGAGTAATCTGGTCCTCTGTCTTCATACGCTGGTGCTTGCATAATGGTTGAACCAATTTGCGTGATTCACCCACATCAAATCACCAAAACATCAGTTTTGGAAGCTGAAATTTGGAGAGATTCAAAATTAATTTAATTAGTTTAGGAATGATTTCTTCATTTCTATCAGAGATCAAGGGCACAACTTGTACAAAAGATATATCTCCATGAAGACAAACTCTTAATCATTTTCAACAAAATGACCAAAAATCCCAAAATATTTTGTAACTTTTTAAAAATTCATTTTTGCCTTTTGTACTCAAGACAAGAAAGTTCACTATCGCCCACTTACTGTTCAGATACCCTGCCATTTGGTTTGTTTGCCCTATTGCCTGCAGATACCTGTACTTCCATTCAATTACAGACTGGGAAACAATTTGTTTCAGTGACAGCTAAAAAACATTTCGGTAAATGAGAAGAGACGTCTAAGGGCGGACATGATTAACCTATACAAATATATAAATGTCTTGTACAGAAAATATGGTGAGAAGCTGTTCCATGTCAAATGCCCTCAAAAGACAAGAGGGCACTGCCTCTACTGGAGAAGAAAAAGTTCAGTCTCCAGAAGCGTCAAGGCTTCTTTACTGTAAGAACTGGGAATCTGTGGAATAGCTTACCTCAGAACGTAGTCACAGCAGGAACAGTGGACAGTTTAAAAGGGTCTTAGATTAATTCTTAAAATTAAATAACATTAATGCTTCACATCCCAACCTATCCCTTGGTTGATTAACTATGTAACAATGAAACTTTCAGTGTATCTCCCTTCTCTCAACTCTACCACCACCACCACCACCCACATACACAGACACCATGTTTTTGTTTTTTTAGAAAAGTTATCATTTTTGTTTGGGATGAACTGAACAGACTCTTTGCTATGTAAGGAGAAAAAAGTGAAATTATTTTTTGAACTATGGGATAAATTTATACATATTTTACCTGCACATATTCAGACCAAACTAAAACTATCTTTTGGCCTAACTACTCGGTTTCTTGAACAGCAACTTATGGATACTGAGTTATTAAGATGCTGATGACTCCTTTGTGTTGGTCTGGGGTGCTGACTGGCGTTGGGGTGATGTCCGGGTGTCCGGCTGTCTTTTCCACTTGACTCACCAAAGATGATTAGGCTTCATTGGCGTAAACCATAATTTGGTGATTTCAGATTTTCTTAAAGTTATGATACTTAGTTCATCTTAATGTTGCTATTATATTATAATTATTAGTATTAGCTTCTATCGGTTTGTGATATATCTAACTTACTGCTTTGTTATATTGGAGTCATGATCAGACTGGTCTTAGTGACTTGTCTCTTTTTTTCCGATCCCCTCTTCCCTTGTTGTTCTTCTGTTATTGCAAAATGTTTTTATTGAAAAAACTATAGCTGTGAATTCTGTTTAACACTTGCTCTTCTTTTCTTTTGTAGCTGCGGGATGCAATAGATAAAACTAGTCTGAAGGACAGTTCACCTGTGTGTAAAGTTAAACAATTAATGTAAGACTTAATCTGTTTCATTCTTAAATTTGTACCAAAGAATTAGCTAATCTTTATGACAAACCACTGTTAAACATCTACAGTATCTCCTTATGTCAATTCACATGAGCAACTGTCGGCTCTGTTTAAAGGACATCTGTCAGATTTGTACCTATGAAACTGGTTGACCTGTTTTATGTGCACTTGGCAGCTGAAGGCATCTATGTTGGTCCCATGTTATACTGTATGTGCCCGCATTACTGAGAAAAATGAAGTTTTATTTATTAAATGAGCCTCTAGGAGCAACTAGGGCATTGCCATTTTTACCTAGTGGCTCTGCTTTCTCTACAACTGCTGTCCCCTCTCCAATTTGATTGACAGGGCTAGGCAGGTGGGATTACATTTACACTGTGGCCCAGTCAATCAAAGTGCAGAGGGCTCAGCAGTTACAGAGAGAGCTGAGCCTCTAGGTATAATGACAATGACCCCATTGCTCCTAGAGGTGCATTTGCATATACTATAACTTCATTATTCTCAGAAATGTGGATCAGTTGGGTCCTAATAAAATGATATATTATGTAAATAAGGAACTTTATCCATACACAGTGTTTTCTGGACCGTGAAGAATGGCAGAGAATCTATGAGTTTTCTTATAGATATATTTACAATTCTAACCATGGAGTAACACAATTTAAGATGATACATAGACTATATATTTCACCAAATGTCTCTATTCTATTAAATTGAGAGATTTTGGCCAGTGTCTGAGATGTGCTAATCTCCAGTATGAGCAGATTGGATTAATCTTTTGTGGCATTGCACAAAGCTTTTCAGATGTTGGCAGGAGGTTTCTAAGAATATTTTTGGTAGATGCAGGATCATTATATCCTGGGGAATCTAATTCTGCTTTTACTAAGTTTGATTCAATTTACAAGATTGTTATGAATTATTTGTGGTGTGCAATGCTATTGCTAAACTTTGGTTATCATCAAGTCTTCCTACTGTTCAGACTTGAAAGAGGTTTCGAGAGTTTAGACTTTTTAAATTAATAACAGGGCTAGTGATTGGTCTGCTATTGGTCTGTTTTTGTTGTTTTTTGTATGCTTCCAATTTGCTTAATAAAATAACATAAAAATACTATATGGTTATGTTCACAGAGCCAAACATATCGATATCTAGTTTCTGGGAAAATATTCAGTAAAATTTGCAATATATTGATCAATATCCCTGCTCACTCTGTGTTTATAAGGCCACTAGGTGGTCTTACTCAGTGGTTGAAAGCTTATGTATGAACATGTATTCAGGGCAAGTTGTAAATCATAGAGTAAGGATCTGTTAACCTACCATCTGGACTCAAATGAAAAGAATGAGTGAAAAGAGACCTAAAGGGGTATTTTACTTTTGACGGCCTATATTGGCCTATGCCAATATATCATAGGCAGGAGTTCGATACCCTACAACCGTACCATCAGTTGTTTCTGGGTAGCTCCAGTGCCACTTCTTCTGTATATATATATATATATATATATATATATATATATATATATATACTGCACAGTACCACTTCTGTAATTTATGCCGGGTGTATTTCATAGTCTCTACTCATATTCGGTATGGGATCTCTATTTTAGGTTAATGGGGTTCTCCGGGAATTAGGAAAATGAAAATACTTAAATATTACTTTATTGTAAATATATTCCCAAATACCTTACATTATATAATTATAATCGCTGGTCTGGGGAGCAATCATCAGGGAAAATGTGTCCTACTAGTACACATCAAACGTGTCCAAATCACACAGGAGCACAAGTTACTTAACAACACTGAGCTAAAGAGCTGCCTCATCCTCCTCTCTGCTCTGCTTGTCAGGGGTTATGATCCTGAATACAGCTGATAAATTATAACTGTATTCAGGATCATAATCTCTGACAAGCAGAGCAGAGAGGAGGATGAGGCAGCTCTTTAGCTCAGTACTGTGAAGTAACTTGTCCTGTGTGATTAGGACAGGTTTTGTGTGTACTAATAGGACGGCGGCCATTTTATTTCTCCTGATGATTGATCCCCAGACAAAACGAGCCATTATAAATAATGAAAGGTATTAGGAACTATATTTATAATAATGAAATATTTAAGTATTTTCATTTTATTAATTCCCAGAGAACCCCTTTAAGGGGTCTGTGTGTGGTTTGGGGTTGTGGGAATTGTATTTTAGGATCTGGTCTGAGGTCCTTATAAGCTTTAGAGGGTCTGGCCTAGGTCTTTATCGACTTTTTTTTATTTCTTAATAGGTTGGCAAATTCCAAAGACACTAAGGTTGACGTCATTTGTATGTTCACAAATTACTCTTCATCTATTCCATTCGATACGGTTACTTTCTACAAAGAGTTGAAGAACCAGACAAAGGATAGCACTAAACTTGGGTTCTTTGATTTGCAGCCAAATAGTCTTTATGTCAATGGTAAAAGCAGTATTTGTATCTTCATTTATTTATTTTCAATCATATTTCACTTTTTTCAAATGGTCACTTTTCTGTTTCTCAGGATACAATGAAAAGCAACCAAGCATGCTAACTACTTGTAAGTATTTGCAGCAGAGGAAATAATGGCAGTTGTATAGAAAATTATTTTTAGAGGGTATTATACCTAAATAAAGGTGTAATATAAAAGCAATAAATGTATATGACAAAATGCAGTGTATTGCTAATGTATTTAAGGGGAATATTTCATCACATTGAGAGTGGTTTTGCACAAAGCTTTAAAAAAAAAAAAACAGTTGTGTCAGTTGACAGTTGTCGAGTTTTTGATGTACTGTAGTTTTTGAGCTAATCCCAGAAGTGGATCCAGCAAGAAGGAGAAGAATAAGTCATTCCTTTATATTTCTCATTCCTTTTGAACCCACTGGCTTTGGCTAAAAAAAACTGCATCAAAAACTGTGGCTACGTACATGCACAATGATCCATGGACTTGCATCGGTACTTGCATCTTTTCTTATCTTTTTTATTCACTTCATCAGCTGTTGAGCCTCCCATAGAGGTGGTGACCAAAAAAACAGTTGAAAGTACAGCCTACGAAGATTTTACATTAAACGTTACGATAACAAACCTGATGTACACTTCTGACCTTGGAATAAAAAACTCAGCAAAATATAACTCCACAGCGGCAAGTGTTCTTTATTTGGTAAGCAATAACATCTAAAATTAACTACAGTACTAGACATTCTTAATTTAAAAGACCACAGAATTGGATAATTTTACTGAATATACATGAAAACGATTTATGTGTACATTGCAACCGATTCTAGCATTTATTTTTCTTAAATTTAATGGTTAGAGTAACAGTTGATTAATCATGGATCAAAGAAACCCACAGGGTTTGCCGACCCAATAGTATTTTCAAATCATCACAGCTACATAGTACAGCTCCTTTCACACAGTGTTTGGGCAGTGTTAGATCAACAATCTCCGTCAGTGATTGTGAGCCAAAACCAGGTTTGGGTCAAAACACAAAACCTGTACAAATCTTTTCATTATCTTTGTATAGGCTCTTCTCCTGGTTTTGGCTCACAAACGCTAATCAAAATCACTGATCAAACACTGACCAAACATTGACTGTGTGAAAGCAGACTAACATAGTTCGTAAGGTTGAAAAAAATATTTCTACCCAGTTCAACCTATTATCCTACAAAGCTGATCCAGAGGAAGGCAAAAATAGCCATAATTTTAGGGGGAAAAACTCCTTCCCAACTCCAACAAGTAAAATTTTCCTGGATCAACAACCCGAGAATTTTAGTAACTATAACCTGTAATATTATTACACTCAAGAAAAACATCCAGACTTCTCTCTCTTTGTGAGTTCACCATCACCTCTGACAGAGAGTTCCAAAGTCTCATTGGTCCTACAGTAAAGAACCCTTTTCTATGTTGGTATACAAACCTTTCCTCTAGAAGTAGAGCACGTCTTCTAGTCACAGTCCAGGATATAAAAACATTGCATTCATAAAGTTTTCAGACCATTTCACTTTTTCACATTTTTTCACATATTCTTCTCTGCAGAACCTTTCAAGCTCAATCAGGTTGGATGGGGACCATTGGTGAATGGCCATTTTAAAGTGTCTTTAGAGATGTTTGGGTTCCAGTCAAGCCTTTGGCTGGGCCACTCAGGGATATTCACAGAGTTTTCCTTAAGCCACTCCTATATTGTCTTGGCTTTGTGCTTAGGGTCATTGTCTTGTGATAAGATCCATTCTGAGGTCCTGAGCGCATTTTGGATCAGGCTTTCATTAAAAATATCACTGTACTTTACTCCATTCAGCTTTCACTCAACCCTCACCAGTCTCCCAGTGCCAGCCACTGAAATACACCTTCATTGCTTCATTATCGGGATGGAGCGGCGATAGATAGTGCCTAGCTTCCTTCAGACATGACGCTTAGACATGAGGCCAAAAAGTATAATCTTGGTTTAGTCAGCCAAGAGAATCTTGTTTCTCACAATCTTAGAGTCTGTGAGGAATTTTTTTTTTAAAAAACAAACAAACCCCTCTTTCTTTCCGGTTTTTAAAATCCTTTCTAAGCAAACTGTAAAGGGCCTATTAGACCACATGATTATCGGAAAATTATTGCAAACAATGATGGACTGGAGCACCTACTGCCATCATGCATAGTGCGGAGATGCACAGGACTAATACAAGGTGTCACCGAGGGGGGAGCTTCTAGCTACTATGCCTGTTCCCATTTGGTAATTGTGGAGGGAACATTGACCACACTTGGGTATGTCCAGGACATCTTGGAACTAGTCCTACTGCTTTTTTAATGTTCCAACATGATCGCCTGCCCACACCCTGCCCATGCTACACTGCTCTACAGTATATCCAGCAGATAACCTGGCCAGCTTGATCACCAGATCTTTCCTCCATTGATAATGTCAGGGATTGGATGGAGCAATGGCTCTCCCATGCACAGCAGCCAGCAACCACCTTGACTATGTGTGCAAGTTGAAAGAGCATGCAATTACATACCACACAAGGACATCCAGCATCTGTAAGACCATTATCATGCCAAAGTGGCAGGCTGTATCGCAGCAAGGGAAGATGCCACCCAGTATAATTGTGACCATCCTACAACATATACCCTGCTGCAGAACCCAAAATACACCACTAGCAATTTACACTCTGTCAATCTCAGCTAAATCACGTTAAGTTTTCCAGGTGTTCTTTTTTATTTTCCACTACTGTAGATTCCTGTTAAATATATGGTACAGTTTACCTGTTTTTATTCTCTTCATAGATAACAAATTTAATGAAGAACAGTATAGTCAGCAGCAAACTTATAGGCTGTAGTATTGATGATTTTCGGTGAGTATATGAGATTTAGAGGTACACACATAGTTAAAGGAGTTGTTTTTTATATTCAGATATATATCAGATCGGGGGGTGTCTAACTTCTGACACCCCCACCATTCACTTCAATGGGACAGCTCCATAGTATTCACTTGAATAGGAGGGAGCTGTCTTATTGAAGTGAATGGAACAGGTTAGTTGTACACCTTAGTTGCTAACCTATGTGATGCCGCTGACTTCTCTCCAAACAAATAGGTCATCAATAAAAAAAAAGCAGACAACCTCTTTAATGTACACTTGTTTTTGTATTTTTTAAAATTAGCAATACAATCAGAGTATTAATAACATTTTGATATATTTTCAGGGGCAAACTGGTAATGTAAAGTTCCCCTGGAAGAAAGTTTTGTAGGGGCTCTAAATTGACAGAAGGTGGGGCAACACAAGTGAGCAGGGTCAGCAATACAATTGAGGAAGGAACACAGGGAAGCCCAATATATTGCCCCAAAAGCTGTTACCCTGTGGTGGCCATCAATAGATGCAATTTTCTGTCCTCCTCCTCCAGTTGTCTTTAAGAGGAGGGCTTGTGAGGCCCGCAGGGCATTGACACATTGGGGAATCTCCCTGTAAGGTCTATGGCCAATCTGCTCCTGTATACTTTGGACAGTTTAAAACATTTGGCTTTTTGCCTTTTTTCACTTGGTAATAAAATCCTGTATTCCAGGCTTTGTATGGCAAACTGTGATTTATGTATCTTTTTGGAGGATCCAAGAGAGGCAGAGCTGATGTAAAATATATTTAAATACATTTTGTCTGCCTGGCTTGAGATTTCAGAAAAAGCAATAACCCACAAATGCTAAATACACATTATTACATTTTACACTGCTTACATTATTGGATACATAGCGTTGATCAGCTTAGAGGATCAACATAGTTGTCTATTAATTTTATAACCACTTCTAAAAACTATTCTATTAAAAGCTCAGACAATGGGGCATATCACTAGGATATTCCCCCATTGTCTTATAGGTGTGGGTCCCACCAATGGGACTCGCACCTATATCGGTAATGGAGCCAGGCAAAGTGGTGGCCGGAGGACTTCAGTTCTGCAACCAACAAGCGCTCTCCCCATAGTGAATGGGAGTGCACAGCGCATGACTGGCCACCACTCTCATGCACTTCTATGGGCATGACGGAAATAGCCGAGCCAGCGATCGGCCATTTTTTGCGGACCCATAGAAAATGAATGGATTGTGGCTGTGCATGTGCAGTGCGCCCTCCACCACTTTCAGGGCTCTGTTCTCTATGTAGGTGCAAGTCCCATCAGTGGGACCCGCACCTATTAGACAATGGGGGCATATCCTAGCTGAGATGAGACAACCCCTTTAAGATCACTTTGTGTTGCTATGGTATCGAATTATGAATAATACTAGTATTGTTTAGGTGACTTGGGATAGGATGATGTATTAGGGTGTGAATGGGGCCATATCTATCCGCAAAATTGACGGAATAGATGCGGCCCCATTCACCTCTATGGGGCCGGGAGCCGCGGCATGGAGCTAGCTTTGTGCTGTGGCTCTTTTGAAGCATGTCCTATACTTGTCCGTGCGCACGGACAAGTATAGGCATTTTCAATGGGGCCGCACGGCGTGTGTTCCGAGCGCTGCGGAAAACACGCTGGGCGGCCCCCATATATTTGCGGGTCCGCAGTAATGCGGGCCCGCAAATATACGTTCGTGTGAATGGACCTTTAGGGTTCAACAGGGCTCAGTGAACGGGGTCAGTAGCTCTATGAGAGACAGGACAGTGTAAAGTGCAGGGGATAGGCAATGTTATGTGGTGCTCTCACTATTACGCACTTAAAGGCTATGTACACCTTTGGGGACATTTTTTAATTATTGCATTGTACTCATTTTGAGCTAATAATTTCTTCAATTGGTCTTAATCAGAGGGGGTCCAACACCCAGTTCCCCAACGATCAGCTGTTCCCTACAGCCTCTAGCACCTGAACTAGCACTTTGTATGGAGCCAGAAGCACATCATTGTTCAGTGTAGTGGCTGTACCAGCTCAGCTTCTATTCACTTCATTGGGAGTGCATGGTGTTGTAACCCCACTGATATTAATGACCTTTCCTGAGGATAAATCATCAACATCAGGATCCTGGAAAACATGTTTAATAAGAGCTGCAGGTGATCACCAACGACAGACGTTTATTATCCATAATCAATACCGCTGCAACACATAATAACCTAAAGACTTGAACTACATCATGATTTAGGCCCCATTCACACGTCCGTTTAAAACATCCACAATCTATCCGCATCCGTTCCGCAATTGCGGACGGTTTTTGCGGATATTTTGCAGATCCATTCATTTCAATGGATCCTGATAATCTGCGGACATTGCACCGTATGTTGTCCGCATCCGTTAATCTGTTCCGTTCCATTTTGCGGATCCGCAAACAGAAATCCTCCTGTCCTACTTTTCTCCCGAATTGCGGTCCGTAGCACAATGAAAGTCTATGGATCCGCAAAAAATGCGGAAAACATGAGGAAAGGCATCCGCATGTCATCCGTATTTGCGGATTCCGTTCCAGGAGGGGTGAAAAAAAAAGATGTTATTCATCCTTCCGTTTTTTGCGGATCCGCAAAAAACGGATGACATATGGATACATCCTTTCCGTTTTTTACGGAAAAACGGAACGGATGTCCTGGAAAAACAGTTTTTTGCGGAACAGCGGATCCGCAAAAAACTGACCTTTTTCCAGGATGTGCACACATGTGAATGTAGCCTTAAAGTAACATCTTCAGTTGGTCCATGGTGACCCCCTCCCTGATTACCAAATACGCTATTCAATGTAATTACCACTGCACCGCAACCTGTCCACTAGTTTGATTCCCGTTACATTTTCTTACAGATCACTGTGATTTGGTTGTATGCTTGATTATTTGAAACATTGTTATTAAAAGTCTTACAAGGCAATTTTTTAGCAATGGTTGTATGTTACTGGTACAATACAGTATCATTTCTACTAGTATCTTGGTAATTACTGTTCACTTTTATATTACTTCATGAGCTAGTAAGAAAGTTTTGACATTTATGCTATGGATCAAGTCACAGTAATAAGGGTTAGCCATTTTTGCTGCTTTTAAATTCATATGGTACATTTTATTTTCAGGATTTCAGATGTAAGCAACACAAAAGTAAATGCCATCTGCAGAATCAAGAAAGAGATAACTGGAACTCAGTTTGATAAAGTGGCTCTTTACAATGAAGTTACAAGCATAACTGCAAACATCACCACACTGGGAAATTATATGTTGGACAAGAACAGCCTATATGTCAATGGTAAGATTAATAGTGCATTTTCCAGAGATTGAAAAAAATGGCAAAAGTCAAGAAATGTCAAAAAAATATAACAAAAGATTTATTATTGATAAGTCCCCCAGACCAACGAGCAGGGCTGGTTTTAGACAAAGTGTGGCCCTGGGCAAAATTGAAAGTGGGGCCCTAAATCCTGAAATATTGGACCAGAAGTCTGAATTTGTAGGCACGGACAACAGTTGCACCCACAGCAGCTGATTGTAGACTGCCACATTATCTCTCTTTAGCCTTTCCACTGTTGGCTGCAGCCTCTTTGGGTATGTTCACAGTGTTAAAAAAACCTAATGCAGAATCCGCATCAGGTTTTTTTGGATGTATTTTTTTCTGATGCCTTTTAGATAACACTTTTTGATGCAGTTTTGCTGTGGATTTTCATTAATGCCCATTTTCAAATGGAATTCTGGATATAGAACCCGCATGAAGAATGGACAGGGCACTTCTTTTTTTCCATGGTGCAGTTTAAAAAACCACAAGCAGAAAAAAAAGGGTCGTCCCATCCAGGCCCTGAAATGAAGGGAGAGCACAATCTGCATGTATTGTCATCCTCCATTATACTATGATGAGTGGCTGATCACTGGCAATTCCACAGCACACTGTTATGGGGGATCTGTGGATGACACTGTTATGGGGAATCTGTGGAAGACACACTATTATGGGGAATCTGTGGATGACACTCGAGAAAACAGACCAGAAAAATATACATATACAAGCAGACAACCAACGTGAGTGTTTGTGAGCGTTTGCGTGTTTGTGTGTGTGTCTTTGTATTAGGTGTGTGACTTTCGATTAAAGGGAATGTATCATCAGAAAATTACTTATTGTTTAAATCATGTTTGTTGGTTAAACATGTTTTAAAAACATTTTGGTTATATTATTTTTAATTTTCCATGTCAATTTTGCCACTGGCCACTAAGCCTAATAAAAGTCATAATGAGGTGGCAAATCATAATGAGATCATTATTATAGGGGGCTTCATCTACCCAGATATAGACTGGGAAACTGAAAGCTGTATATCTCATAAAGGAAACAGGTTCTTGGCAATAACCAAAGACAACTACCTTTCCCAACTGTTTCAGGACCCGACTAGGGGGATGGCCATACTAGACTAACCAAAAGACCTGACAACTGAGAACAATAGATGTGCAGGTTGGGGGATACCTGGGAAATAGTGACCCTAAAATAATAACTTTCCAATTGTCATTCAAAAGAGTGTTTCTTCAGGGAGGCACAAAAACTCCAAACTTCCAAAAATCACAATCTACCAGCTAAGAGAGACCATTAGCCTCACTAACTGGGGCAATGTCCTCAAAAATAAAAATGCCGCCACAAAATGTGATATTTTTAAAAATATCCTAATCTCTAATTGTGAGAAGTACATAATTTATGGGAATGAGGAACATTAAAAGGATGAGGAACAAGAAAAGACCAGTGTGGAATACGAACCTCTACCATGGTCTCTGGACTTGCCTGAAAGTTCGAACATTTTGGGGTGAGATACACTGAATAATATTTAATAAACAGCATATATCGATTCCACATACACCAAAATTAGCTATTTTTCAGAGTATCTTGGGACACCAACATATTCCAGTGATTGTACATCTAATTTTGGCAGCAAAGAGATGCTTTTTAGGAAAATGGTTAAACCCTATACCCTTTGAAATAACTACCCAACAGAAACTATGCTTATTTCTGGAATTAGTGCATTCTTTAAAATATGGCAGACCTTTAGAAGAAGAGTTTCTAACAGATGAAGAACTTCACATGGTAGTGTCACCTTTTCATACAACAACATGGTACTATACAGGGCAATTATCCAACATGCTGGGTAGGTTCCACTTGGATTGATAACTGACACACTAGGCAGAACTTTATAGACAGGGGGGGACAATAGCATTCAAGCTCGTCTGTAAACGAGTCACCTCTTGATAACTGATCACCCATGAGGAGGACTAACTTGAAGGTAGTATCATCAGGCAACGCTAAAATCAGTTGAAAGACTTGTGCTAGGCAGTGAAGGCTTATACAGGTGAGGGGGGTGAAAACAATGGAGTAAATTCCGTGTATCTCATCTACAGTATATCCAATTGTATTATGGACGCACTGTATGTACAAATCTGGTTTAGGAGACAGGAATCAAACCATGTAGGAGAGGGGCATTGCAGACCAATGGTGTGGGGTGTTTTATTGCAATTTAATTACAGAAATGGGGTTTTGCAAGTAAAGTTGGATCTGACATTTTACGACTTTGCTTGCCAGCAGAAAATCGCATAAGAATAAATGAAACATTTTTCATAATTTTTGTGAGCTATTCAGCTGCCCACTGCAATCACCTCTAAGACAGTGGTGATTTGTGCATGTTGGCACATTACCTTTGCAACCAGAGATTGGCTGAAATAGTTAAGTTTATTACAGTATGCACACGATATAACCATATTATACAAAATGCAAAAATACAATGGGCCTCATCAAAACTGTCTAACTTTTTGCCCATAGAAACCAATTCAAACTCATATTTAATTTCTAGAAAAAAAATCAAAGCTGCACTGTAGTTGGATGCTATAGGAAAAATGTCTAATAAAAAGATATGTGTAGCTGAAGGGCAAACTTTACTCATAAATAATAAAGCTAAGTTAACTTTCTTTTTTTGTTTTTAGGTTATAACAAGGTCATGACCATGACAAGTAAGTCACTATTGTGTTTATAGGGGGTTGACCATATCCAGGTATATAGAATGTGGAAATATTATTTTTGTGTCCATATTATGCTCTTTTCTTAATGGGGATTTTGTAAGAAAAATATTCCACATTTTTCAAAACAGTCCCTAGTTCTGAATACTGTTATAAGTGCACGTAATTAAAAATTTAATATAGCTGCTGAGTTAATCAATAAAATATACTTTTATAGCGTCACCTGAGGTGGATGCACATGCTCAGTCCCAACCTTCAACTTTTACCAGGCATAAATTCTGTTAGAAACTGTGACAGCTACAGGACACAGCCCCTGAGCTGGCAGGTTGAAATAAACCTAACAGAGCAATTGAGGCAGAGAATGGGGGTTATCTCTGGATCCAAGGTGTTAGAAAGAGATCGCCATGTTCTATATGATGTTTGATATTCATCTTTTGCATGAATCATGGGATAATAGTGTAACTGTGCTTTGATTAAACTTTTGATATATCGTAGTGAAGACAGAAAGGAGACAGACTCATTGCCTTTCTATTGAGCCCGTCTTCAGCAAGGAGGAGAGATAGCCTATCTCCTCTTTTTAGTGATCAGTTGGGGTTTCAACAGTTGGACCCCCACCCATTGAAACCTTTGATATATCACTATGACATATCAAAAATTTCATGAAAGTTACAATTTAGGGGTCATATATTGACAGTCTTTTTGACATTTAGAAGAGCTTTAGTCCTAAAGAGTCTTAGAGGAAAATTTCCATACTCATTTTATAAACATCCCAATCTACATGGTCTTGTTTGTTTCATTAATTTCAATAGTTCATTAATGTTTAACTTTTCCTCATAATGCTATTTTAGAGTGCATTCAGACGACTGTATTTCTGGGTCCAGATCCATTCTGCAATTTTGTGGAACAGGTGCGGACCCATTCATTTCAATGGGGCAAAAGATGCGGACAGCACACCATGTGCACATCCATGCAAAAAATATAGAGCATATCCTATGCGGACAAGAATAGGCATCTGTATAGGGCTGGCCATTTGTGTTCTGCAAAATTCGGAATGCACACAGCTGGTCTCCATGTTTTGCGGATCCGCAATTTGCAGACCGCAAAGCACTTACAATCGTCTGAATGGACCCTTAACGTATTTGTTGAGCTGAAAATTTGAACAGTAGTTTGGTGGGTAGGCAGTGAGTGGGTGGCGTTTTTATAGTAAAACAATGCATTTATTTTATCTTGTCACAAGCATTATTGCAGTACTTTAGGGATAGTTTGTGTTTTTAGGAATTGTACAACAATGAGAAGGAGTTCAGTTATAGGGTGGGTATGAACTATAAGTTATGCAATTTTTCTTTTTATCTTTTTCTGTCTCATTGCTTTGTTGCAACTATTTTAATGCTTTCTTTAGCTACTCAATCACCTACAACCTTGAAAATTTTTGGACCAAAAAGTTTCTTCATTAACTTCACCATCACCAACCTTAAGTATAACAGCAACTTAACAAATAAAGACTCCAATCAGTACATTAAAGTGCAGAGCCTTCTAGAAAAACTGGTAAGTTAGGTAACTACTTGCATATGACAGGAATGAGAAAATATGAGAAAAGTAAGCAAGAGTCTTTTGAATTATTGTCATATAAGAAAATGTCTGATTTGTAAGTTGAATACTCGAGATTCCAGGCAATAATGTATTGTTTAGAGCAAACTGTGGCAATCCATTGTGAAACTACAATTCCCAGCATAGTCTATTCAAGCCCTGACTAAGGCTACTTTCACACTGGCGGCAGGCCTGATCCGGCAGGTGAAGGGTGCTGCCGGATCAGGCCTGCCGCAGTGACATGTGTGGAGCCGGAACCGCGCTCCGGCCCCACACATGTCACACAGTACATACATACACATAAACATACACACACATATAGATAAACAAACACACATACATACTTACATGCTCCCCGGCAGGTCTTCGGAGCGTCAGAGGGACAGGACGGCTCACACAGGTCACGATTCCCCACAGCGCCCTCTGCTGGGCGCCTGGTGGAATCATCACCTGTGCGCGCCGTCCTGTCCCTCCGACGCTCCGAAGACCTGCCGGGGAGCATGTAAGTATGTATGTGTGTTTGTATGTCTATATGTGTGTGTATGTTTATGTGTATGTGTATGTCTGTGTCTGTATGTGTCTATGTGTAGCCGGATCCGTAATGAACTCCATTGAAAGTCAATGGAGGGCGGATCCGGTTACCATTATGGTCACACCAGACGGATCCACCCCCATTGACTTGCATTGGGGGTCATTCCGGATCCGTCTTGGTGCGGATGCCTGGACCGGAGAGCAAACCGCAGCATGCTGCGGTTAGTTCTCCGGTCTGAAGACGGAACGGAATGCTTTCAGGAGCATTCCGTTGTCTTCAGTTCAGTTTTGTCCCCATTGACAATGAATGGGGACAAAACTGAAGCGTTTTATTCCGGTATTGAGCCCCTATGACGGAACTCAATACTGGAATTTTAAAACGCTAGTGTGAAAGTAGCCTTAGAATATTGCATTAAAAAATCTCAAGAGACTGATAAGAACTAACTATAGGCTACAAATACAGTAATATAACACATAAAATGCATGGTATCCAAAATTGAATATACTAATAGGGAGTCAGAAGACCTCAGCAATCTTAGTTCATGGTCTTCCTAATGTTTATTTTATTAATTTACTTTTACACTAGTTGAATACACTCATTTCAGTCTCATCGAATTGAATTTAGTATGAGTGCAATATCCACTGACTAGTAATGTCTGTGCATATTTTTTTTTTTTGTAGCTAAATGATGGTTTCAGGAATAACTCAAAAGTAAAGGAAAAGTTTAAAGGCTGTGCTGTAACTGGTTTCAGGTAAGTATTCATGCCATATATAGGTATGTAATATATAAACTCCATGATTGTGTATTGATTACACCTCCTCTTGCAGCACCAAACCCTTCAAAAGAATGGGTTATACCCAGTTCCCATGTGCCAGCTTAGTTCTCCTGTTACACCTGTTACGAAAACCTACATATATTTTCTATGGAATTGATTTAGGGGAGCAGTCACTGTTATGTTCCATAGTGCTCCACTTCAATGACTCCCACTAGATACTTGATTGTTTTTTAATAAAAAAATGTAAATTCATATATATATCATATATATATATATATATTTTTTTTTTAGATCAACTCCATACAATACAAATACCACTTTAGAATCTGCCTGCACCTTTGATGTGGATCTCTTGGCCAGAGACTTCACGGAAGAGGATGTCAAAGAAGCTCTCTTAAACATTACCCAAGATGGTAGCAGTATAGGAAATTTTACTTTGACAAGTTCAAGTATCCATGTTAACAGTAAGTGTTTTGTATTTTTTTTAACTCCAGCAAAATTTCTGGATTAATCTCTTCTTAGTACATATAATATTCAATATTACTATTACAAACATGGAAGGTAAATCCCTGCTTGGGCTGCAAGAACTATACTGAAAACTGGATTTACTTTAAAATGTAAACTTAGAATTCAATTTATCATGAACATTCGAATACTTGTCATGTAACACATTTGGCAAATAAATTAACTTGAATTAATTTTTTTTTTAGTTTACAGAACAGATGAAACAACTGTTAAACCAACAACTACTACTACTACTACCACTGCTACTACTACTACTACTACTACTACCACCACTGCTACTACTACTACTACTACTACCACTGCTACTGCTGCTACTACTACAACGTCAATAACAACAAGTGCCATCCCATCCAATGGATACCTTGGATATTCCATAAATTTCACAATTACTGATAATTTTGTACCTGCTGACCCTAAACAGAGGAGACTTCTGGAGGAGAAAATAATGCAGAAGGTTATTATAAACTGAAAACAATAGGAAGTATACAATTACATCTGTACTGAAATACTTTTAGAAATGCCACTTGCTTACAATCACAAAGTTAGCCTTTATATTGTTGTCTTTAAAACTGGATATACATATAAATTGCTTGTGGGTTGTAATTTCAACCATGCTTTATGTCCTTAGAGAGGAATTTTATTTTATTTCCATTTCTCCTTTAAGGACATGTAATGCCATATATAGACAAGTATGTCACTAGGCTGTTTAAAACACACATGTCAAACATATACTTTCTTCTATTTCCACTGAAATGTTAAAAAGTATAAAAGTGGTTGTTCAAATTTTCGATAAAAAGTTATTTAAAAAAAAGCTTTAGAAAACACATTAACTGCATTCACAACTGAAACTATTTAAAAGATGCATTTACTGCATTGTCACAGTTGAAGGAAGTTTGACCATGATTCTGGACCGTTATCTACAGTAATATATCAGTAGTACTGCAGATAAGGAGTCCAAATCGCAATTTTTTAACATTTTTGTTCTGTTTCCTCTTCCCCTGTTGTGAACTCTCTAAGGGCTCTTTCACACCACAGTTAATGATTCCGTTCAGGCTTTCCATTCTAACATCGTTATAACGGAAAGAAACGGAATCCCTAGGACGGACATCAAAACGGACACCTTTAAGAGGCATTCCGTTTTGATCCGTCACAATAGAAGCCTACGGGAAAGCATAACGGATCCGTCTGGTTTCCGTTATGCTGGACGGAAAACAAAGTCCTGTTGACAGGACTTTGTTTTCCGTCCAGCATAACGGAAACCATAATGGATCCGTTATGCTTTCCCATAGGCTTCTATTATGACGGATCAAAATGGAATGCCTCTTAAAGGTGTCCGTTTTGATGTCCATCCTAGGGATTCCGTTTCTTTCCGTTATAACGATGTTATAACGGAAAGCCTGAACGGAATCCCTAACGGTGGTTTGAAAGAGCCCTAAGCTGCATTGAAATACAGAATGCTTCAGCAATGTATTTTGAACGCTGACAGAGTGGAAATAGGAGCCAATAGGAAAATTTAAAATAGTGATCTGGACTCCTTATCTGTATTACTGCTTATGAAGTACCGTAAATAATAGTCCAGGCACATAAAATATAAAATCTTGTGTCATAAACTAACTGACAGATGTGTCATTTATACCGAATTATAGCATTACTTCATCCTATGGCTATACATCTGTTGACCCATAAACATGTGCTTGGGTATATACATAGTTATTTCATCTCAGTCTATGTTTTTCATTTACTTCTAGATGAATGAGTTGTATAGGAACAGTGCACTGGGCAACAAGTTTAAGTATTGCCTGCTTGCATCCATGAGGTAACATTTATGCTTTCCTACCTTTAATAGCAAAATATATTTTTTGTGCTGTATTGTTAGTTTAGAGCTATAGTGGTGCTTGAAAGTTTGTGAACCCTTCATGTAAAACTCTTCACAGAAATCTTAAAAGTAGATAATGATAACCAAATCAAACAAATGAATCAAAAAAATTAGACCATGCAGTTTGTCACAATGCCCTAGGATCTGCAAATGGGACATCCCATTCAGAGAAGATCTCTCTAATGGTGTTTCCAAACTCATCTAGTTCTCCACTATCTGGGCTGTCATGCTTCTGTAAGTATTAACCTGTCCAGGAGTTCCTGTCAAGTTCTTAGTTGGGGATTAGTCTGTCAATCCGAGTGTCTAGCTCCTGTTCTGCCCGTTCAATCTCCACCTGTGTATTTAAACCTGCAAGAATTACTAGTAGCATACTGCTGTTTTGCTGATATTTCTCATAAATGAATAGCAAAGATTCTGCCATCTCATTGTTCATGTGACTGACCACTGGACATCACACCAACAATCGTATTGAATCTTGGAAATTTTCTCCTCCGAAGCAAAAAATTTTGAACGCTAACGATACGTATGAAATGTACGAAACGTACGCATTCTGCGTGAGGCGAGAAAATGACAATACGCCCCCGCAAGAGCGGGAAAGTGAAGATCCCCCCCCCTCTCAGAATTGGAAAAAAACAGCCTGGCCCACCGGGATCTAACTATTTGCACACATAGGGAGTGAAGACTCCTCCCTCAGTACTCCACCCTCCTCTGAACCAGTTTAGACCAGCGCTGAACACTGAGCAAGTAGCAAGCATGGCTAAAGAGCTGCGTCCAAACTGGAACAAGATGGCCTTTGGGGACGAGTTTCCTGAACCACCGCCCGCTCCAGACATCAGGGTGTCACGCTCTGAACTAAAGGTGAGTAAGCCACCTACAGTGCCCTTATTCTCCTTACCGCCTGCGGAGTCAGCTGCGCATCGTGAGGCGGTTCTTCGTCGTCAGGCGGCTGGTATGTCTGCTGTGGCTGGTGTGGCTGGAGCGTCTGCTGTGGCTCATGCGGTGGAGGCAGCTGGAGCGTTCACTTCGCCACCCAGGAGGAGATCCACGACAACACCTTCCATAAGGCAGAACCCGATTGTGCCACCATCGGTGACGGCCCATGGGAAGACCCTCTGGGACTAAAAAAACGCTGTGGAGGACTGGGTCATTCAGGTACTGGACCACCCTAGGCCGGGAGATCTTGCATTGGAACGCCGAAAGGGAACGGTCCTGTGGTTTTCCGTTGAGAGAGGGTCTGGCTTCCTGGCAGACGTCGAGGATGGAAAGGAGTATTTTGTGGGCCACAGGTCAGTGAAACGGCCGTACCTGCCACAACCTCGTCACAGCTTGTACGTGGGGGATCAGGTGGAGTACACCCCCATGGCGTCCCTGAAAGGCCCCTTTGTGATCGGGGTTACCCTTCTTTCTAAGCCCCTGGTAACTACAACAGAACCTGAAGTGTGGCCGGATGAACCACCAGGTCCAGGACGCTTGTGCTGCCTTCAGGAGTCCCCAGATGGCGTCCTCCGGTTCAGGGAAAAGCCACAGCCGGAGCCTCTGATTCCTGGACTGCCAGCACCACCACCACCACAGTCCTTTCAGCTGGGTCAGCTGACGACAACACCGTTTACGTTACAATCCATGGTCATCCACCAATACCAGCTGCCGTGGAAGATGAAGCCAGCAGCAGCCAGGGAAGCTGGAACTACTTCCCTGGATGCAACCTTGCCAGAACCGCTGCAGCCGGAAGTCCTTACCCCTGCTGTCCTGGCAGGAGGATCCAGAGAAGCGCAAATGGCTGCAGCGCTCACCAGCAGACCCCCACCCGAACCAGGTCAAGTCCGAATTCTGGAAGAAGAGGGCACTGGAGTTCTACTACGGCAGTGAGCGTGGCCTACAAGAGGCAGGAGCGTCCTTTGATGTCGTTTAGCAGCAGTTCCAGCGAGGAGGACTTCAGGTCCCTCATCTGAGGAACCATTCTACTGGCTGGGTGATTTAAAGGACACTTCAGGAGGACCTATGGGAGCCACACCATGCGCTGCACCTGAAGGGTGAGAGATAGTTGGCACTTTTTATGTTTGTTTGTTTGTATTGCCCCCATTTGACTCTCACCCAGAGGGACATGGCTGTCAGGTCAGCCTCTTCATAACTTCAGCAGATCCCCTGCTGCTTCTAAGTGTAAGACAGGATCCTAGTTGTCTTACATTTAGACCAATTTCTATGCCTAAAACAGGCATAGAAAATGGTAAATGAGATGGGCCTACTGGCCCATCCCCTTCCTCGCCCACGCCACTCCCACTTGGCGTGACTGGGGAGAAGTCATAGATTGCAATGCAAAGGACCTTTGTGCAACAATCTGCACCAGAATTACACCTAATTTAGGCATATTTCTGTTTAATAAATGAATCCCATTGTCTCAATAGCCTTCTGGCTTGTCCAGCTGATCTGGCAGTCAGTGAAGGGTCAAATCTGGAAAATGGCAGACAAACCGTATACAGCACAAATCTGCAGGATACTAGAAACTATCGCTTAGGCACTTTTCCACAGGGGAGAGTGCCTTAACAGGGTTGGCCAGTTTACATCACTAGCTGCACATATGCTGGGAACAATACATATGTACAGCTAGTAATAAGCATTATTACACTATCAACACTGATGTCTGATATGAATAATTCATGTTTACAGGCAGGTTTCCTGACCTGCGTGCTGGTGGATCCATCCTTGTGCTCCATTCACTTACATTGAGAATGAACTGCACATGTGCTAGTTCCCCTCTCAATCCCCAGTGTACTGTAAGTGAAATGAGGCCACTGATAGATGGGATCCTCTATCAGCAGCCATGTTCCCAGCGCAGCTCTGGCACGCAGATCAGGAGACCTGCATATTAATATGAATTATTATTATTAAAATATTGGACATCAGTGCTGATGTTTATTATTGCTTAAGTGCTGTTATCAGCACATGTACAGCTAGTAATATAACCTGGTCAACCCCTTTAAGTACCCCAAGGTGGTCAGCCATTGGCTAGAGAAGATTACAGTGTCCGCGGGAGTGGTTGTGCCCTATGGGCAGACCAAGAGAGGCTTAGCTGGCAAGCAGGTTGCAGCCTGTGTGGAGGGACAAAGTTACTCTAGCGGCAGGCTCACCGAGAGGGAACAGAGAGGGGGAGATGGGTCTACGGCCACCACTGTAACATTACCATTAATGAAACTTCAATTCTATTTAAGTGATTTTGCAGCAGCAACCTATAATGTTTTTTATTTTTTGGGAAATCTGATATAGCAGGTGCAAGAAAAACATATAAAGCCCTGTTCAAATCGCATTTTCAGCCTTCATTTGAAATATACACCAGGAAAAGCCCCTGATGTATTGTATACCTCCAGAAGGCTGTAATGGATCCCACTGTATAGGCATACAGTGGGATACATAATCCATAGGGTCTTTTCTATCTGCATTGATGGAGGACAAGGTGATGACCATAATGACCACTCCTCTCTTACTACCAGTGACTCAATACAAGTGAAGACAATTGTACTGATATTCATGGCTATACAGATGGAAGACTTGAGGAACTTGATTTCTACAAACTATTTAACCTTTCCCCCACATTTCTCTTCTTTGAGTGAATAGTATATTAGAGAATGACTGATAATTCAAATTCCCAATACATAGCTACATGTGGATAAATGGGACATATGCTACAGGGAATATGTAATTAACAAGTCACGTGGTACACAACATTAAAGAAGAACTCCCGCAAAAAATTTTTATTATCTGACCTGTCAGAAAGGTGCATGATATAATCTGTAGTGATTGTCATTTTCTTATCAGTGACTGTTTCTGTGAGTAAAAACCTCTCTTCTTATTGTAGCTGGGTCATGTGACCAACTCCCTGACCTCCAACTGACCCAGGACAGGAAGCCAGTAACTGCTCTATTCATTCCTATGGGAGCCTCACTTTCAGTCTCATAGGAATACAAAGAGAATTAGACTTCCTGTTCACACATAAGTCTATGTGTGAGTTGGTGGGTCTAATTGCTGGTCACATGACACAGATAAGAAACTTCAGGATGATATAAGTCAAAAATTTAGACACTGGTAAGAAAATGACATTCACTTCAGATTATATCATGTACATTTCTAGCAGGACATGGAATAAAATTTTTGTCGAGAGTTCTTCTTTAACTTGCTCCATAGCAATTCACAAAGCACATGCATGCATTATACAAAGTCTATAGACCACGTGTAACCAGAATTAAAGCGCTGCAGTGCTACATATCAAATGCAGTAGCCAAAATGCTCATCAGGAGGATGCATGCTGAACTTTACCTCTTTAGGGTAATGTCTATCATGTGACTGTAGCATATGTCTCAATTATCCACTGTATGACTCAATTTTTTAACTAGTTTATAATATGTATTTTCAATAAAGTTTGGTAGTAATTGCGTGTTTGCAGTCATGCACTGTGTTTTCAAGTGGTTGTTTTATATATATATATATATATATATATATATATATATATATATATATAGTTTAGCCAGTTATGCATTTCTTGCATGTACACATAGATGTTAGAATTCACAGGATAAAATTTGCATGTGTACTAGGGTTGCATGTGTACTAGGGTTGTGACATTCAATTAGCCACACATTTCCTCGTGCTTCATGGTAGCGAATCGATTTAACTTGAAATAGTGTAAAAAACAAAAAAAGAATCGTATTTACCTGATACATTTGCTTGCTACAGGCCGGCCGGCATCATCTTGCTTGAAGATCTCGCACAATATCCCGTGCATGGTGACATATGACGTCACCATGTCTGCCAGTGTGATGACATCATCACGGGCTGCATGAGATTTCGTGCCAGATCTTCAAGCAAGATGGTGGTGGACGGCCCATCATGAGCAAATAGATCAGGTAAGTATGATTTTTTGTTTTAAATTTTACACTCTGTTATTTATATCAGATACTGCAATCATGTATAAACACGGCATGTGAGGGGTACAATGATGGTTGCACCCACTATTTACAAAGAAATGCGCTTCATGAAGAAGTAATTTGGCACAAGGCAAATTCTTTTGTAAAATTCGGTGAAGCAGCCAAATTGAATTTTGGAATAATTCACTCATCTCTAAGTTGTCATCTTAGTTTGAGTTATGCTGAATACAGTTGTTAAACTAATATATCATTGCTTTAGCCAACAAAATCCTTGCCTATGTAGAGAAGTTTTCTTTTACAACAAATAAATATTGTATTCCAGTTCATGTTCCAACAATTTTGAAATGTCATACAACGAATGGGCATCAGTAGTGAAACAAAGCATACAAATTATACTACTACTACTATTGACACAGAGCCATTATTGTATGCATTGATAGTGTGGATCTGGCCAATGATTCCCCATAATATTTGGCTACATCATTGGTTTATGTAAAAAGTCCGCGGTATATTGGTGAAACAGTAAAAGAGCATTACAATGTCATGGGTATGATTTGTTTTACTTGCTGCTCATTTCAATAGGGATTTTACTATGTCTGTGCTATGCTGCGGTTAGATGTTCGCAAGTTTTTTTATTCTTGTTTATGAAAGAGTGAAGAATAATATTCCAGCTCAATTTATGACTATTTTCAGGAATGGATCTATTATAACATCATGTAATTGCTACTTTGAAAATGACCCAGCTATAAATACTCAGAGTGTGAAAGATGAATTTGACAATGGAACAGATAGAGGAACAAAGTTGGGATTGGTTTATCCACTGAAAGATATTACTGTCACAGGTAATAGAAATTGACATTTTGTCTTCTTTAATGTGTTTTATGTGTAAAATACAACTCTGTGATATAGGGTATTTGGAGCTCTGCATAAGACTTCTTTTTACAAAATGTTGCAATCCAATCCTCATTTTGATTGAAAAAGACATACACAAGAGTGGCTCTGCTTTTCTAAGGACACTTTTACACAAACTAAGGATTGGGACAATCATTGAGGATGAAAGTCCATACGAACTAGAGAAGAGCAAATCAAATCTGAATTAATTGGATTCATTATGAATTTCATAAAAATTCTGTTGCCAAACTAATACGAAATTTTGGACACCTTTATACTATGAAAACTGGTAAGGAAAACGACAGGGAGGATGAAGATGGAGGATCACATGACCCTGGAAGAGAGGGGGGTTGCCTTCATTGTCTCAGAGGCTGACAGACATTGTACTGCAATAACTGCATTAATATAGCAGTTTCATTCCATGCATTGTACGTCAAGTTACCATGCAGTTTTAGTGAACACACTGTATTACATCAGTAGACCATTCCGTTTTAGTGAGCGCATTGTATTGCAATAACTGCATTAGTATACTTGTTTTAGTTCATGCATTGTATTGTATCAATATACCATGCAGTTTTAGTGAATGCAAAGATTAAAATAGACAAATCGCCAGGACCGGATGGCATACACCCCCGTATCCTAAGAGAATTAAGTAATGTCATAGCAAGACCCTTATTTCTGATATTTAAGGACTCTATACTGACAGGGAGTGTTCCACAGGATTGGTGCATAGCAAATGTGGTGCCAATATTCAAAAAGGGTCCAAAAACTGAGCCCGGAAACTATAGGCCAGTAAGTTTAACATCTTTTGTGGGTAAACTGTTTGAAGATTTTCTAAGAGATACTATCTTGGAGTACCTCAATGAAAATAAGCAAATAACTGCATATCAGCATGGCTTCATGAGGGATCGGTCATGTAATGGGCTGCTGATATCGTCAGGCGATATCAGTTGTCGGGCAGCAGCCCATTACACGACCAACGCCGATACAGGCTCTTTTCAGCCGTTCAGCTCTATACCAGAGGTCACGCTACCTCATTGGGCATAATTGACTATCCTGTCAGCTTCAAGGCTACACGGACAGCCTTCAGCTCACTGAAGAAGGCAATTTGCCGAAAACGTTTTGAGCTTCTTAGATTCTGAGCTGTTTTGTCAAGTCAACGCTTGAAACTATTAAAAATTAACTTGAAGCAATTCTCGGAGTTCAGGAATCTTATTTAAAATGTCACCTTTGAGTCTGACACCATGACTTAGCGCCAGGGGTCACAGCATTCCTCCTGCTCCTCCTCTTTGCAGTCCCAGAGAAGCTTTTCAGTTGTATCATCTCTATCTTGACTGCCCCCTCCTATCAGGGCACCAGGGCAGATCTGCTTCTATTGTGGTCAGCTCGGGAAATGGTGATGCTGCTGATAATGTGGGCACAGGCTCAAAGCATGCCAGATCTAGGCCATGCTTGTAGTGTTGAGCGAGCATGCTCGGCCGAATACGATATTCGGCCAAGCATGGCGGCGCTTGGGACCATGCGGTGTTCGGCCGAACACCGCGTGTGCTCGAGCGCCATGCTCGAGTCCCCTCCCTGGCATTACACTGATTGGCTGGCCGGGAACGCGTCATCGGGTGCTATATAGCACCCGGTGACATGTGACCCGGCTCAGTCCGAGTTAGGGAGAGCTGCTGCAAGGAGGGACAGATAGTGTAGGGATAGAAATTGGCTAGGCAGGGCTAGTTTTTCTGTTTCAAAGACCCAAAATCCCTTTTAAGGGCTATTATATCTGGCTGCAATATATTTTTTTGGGGGGTGTCAAAAATTGCGAAAGGTTGCCTGACCTAAGCACCACCTGCGCAGCGCGTGCATTATAACGTGTCTGTATCCTATATACCTGACATCCATTGCTATTTTTTCTGCCGCTTATCAAGGCGACATTACCTGTGTTGCTTGTGCATTATAACGTTACTTTATCCTATATACCTGACATACGTTGCTATTTTTTCTGCCGCTAATCTAGGTGACATTACCTGTGTTGCGTCTGCATTATAACGTTACTGTATCCTATATACCTGACGTCTGTTACTATTTTTTCTGCCATTAATCAAGGCGACATTACCTGTGTTGTGTGTGCATTATAACGTTTGTGTATTCTAAATACCTAAAATCCTGTGTATTTTTTTCTGCCGCTAATAAAGGCGACATTATCTGTGTATTGGAGTTCCTGTTCCTTGTAATTTTTGGCAGCCCTTTCACTTTGTGCATAGGCTTTATGAGTGTAGGAGTCCCACAACATGAACAATTGTACTACAATGTGAATGAGGCCCTTCTTTATGTGATATACCAGTTGTATCGGAGTGCCTCTTCCTTGTAATTTTTGGCAGCACTTGCGCTTTACGTACAAGTAAATATATGTTTCCTAACAATATTTCCTCTAAAATCAATGCTATCTTCGGTTTTGGGGGGTATTCTTGTCATTCCGTAAAAGTGGCGTAATACTCAGACAACATCGTTAATAGCAGCGACTTTGGAGTTCAAGATGCATCCAGACATCCTCCCCATGCTGTTCCCAAACCATTTCAGTGGTGTTTCCACCATTTTCTCAACTTTCCCTATGAACCAGACACCCTCCCCTCTTCAGAGCAGGGGTTGCCTGGTTTAGTGCTCGGGTTCTCCCATTGACTTCCATTATGCTCCGGTGCTCGGCCAAGCACTCTAGCACCACCTAGTGTTCGACCAGAGCACCCGAGCATCATGGTGCTTGATCATCACTACTAGCTTGGCTACAACTAGCTGGGTGAATATCTCCTGCATCTCCTGGCATTTTTTCTCCACAGTTCTGGCAGACAAAAGCATGGTTGTGTGAAATATCTTCAGGATGAAAATAAGAAGTGGACATGCAAATAGAAACGTAGGCACGAAAGCTCTATTGCAGTACATGAATCAGTATCACCAGATTGCGCTGCCTTTAGGGAGTGCTCAGCCATTATTTCTTCAAAAAGGCCAATCCTGCCTTGGACTGTCACATGGCAGAGAACATGTGCAGCAGCCACCATAAACATCTGAAGCAGCTGTTAAGGGCAGGGATGGTATTTGTCTTTCACAAGCCTATGGGTCAATATTTTTTGTAGCAGCAGTGAACCAGCACCACAGCAACAAGGCCAGGTCCTAATGACACATCGAAGTCTGTGTCATTCTGGATCCCACACCAGGCGCTTATCTGCCTCCTCCAAATCCTCCTCAATGGACATTCTCCTGTCCCCAAAAGAAAAAGTGCAGAGCATTGCTTCCACTCCCCCTCCCTTCTATCATATATGTAAAGTGAAGTATTGCCATCCTGTGTTACAACTGATCAGCCTGGGAGAGAGTAGTACATAGTCGATCAGTTGCTAAAGTGCATCAAGCAGCAAGCACCCCCGCAAACTTCAACTAGGCAAGATGATCAACGACAATGGCAGGAATACTGTGTCTGTGCTGCATTTGGGGGAAATAACCCATACTCCCTGAATGGCTGGAATTATAGATTTAGTGCAATGCTTTTTGAAAAAGTATTGTGGCTTGCAGAAGGTACTGGTCAAGTCAAGGAGACTGTCCTTGCATTTCAACCATTCCTATGTGGCAAGGAACTCCCTACTGGACTGCCATTATAAAGCTTAAGCAACAGAAATGCCATTGTACCGCTTAATCTGCAATGTTCCAACTTGCTGTAATTTCACCTACCATATGCTGACATATACTGGAGCATCTGTAGAGCAGCATTAAATGGTGAATAATTTTGTGATGCACCAGACCACCATTGCAGGAAGCATGTGTTGGTTTGAGGTCAGACAGTGGCAGCTCATCAGAGACGTACGTTACAAATTCAGGCCCATTGAAGAGGCCACCAGATTTGCCAGTAGGGACAACAGTGCCATCAACGATATTTATTTTAGGGAAGACACACATGCTGATGCAACAAGGGATAGTGGAAGAAAAACAGCTTCCACATCTTGCAGGGAATATCCCGTGGAAGAGGAGGATGAGAAGCTACCACTGGAGGAGGAGTTGCTTGTGCAGGAGGACAAGACTGATGGTGATGATGATGACAACAGTGGCCATGATGACCAATCATTGCAGTGGCGGATGGAGCTGGAGAGAACTGGATCCTCGGGTATGCTGATGAGCATGGCAAGCTCTATGCTTGCTTGCTTATGTATTCACAGGTGTATCTTGCATTAAGCAATCTGATGATTACTGGATAGTCATGCTTTTAGACTCTTGCTATAAAAACAAAATGGGGGAATTTTGTGTTGCCGAAAGGGGGGCCAAATTGCTGTATTACCAGGATACAGTGTGCATGCAGCTTGCTACAGCTTTCAGTGCGCAAACACCTTCTGCCCACATGTCTGACCAGGATGCCCCCCTCTGCCCCCTGCCAAGTTACCCTCCCCTTCTGCTGTCTCTGTTACCACAAGTAGTAGAAGCCACAGCAGCCAGTTCATTCCCATCAACATGATGGGAAGTTTTTTTGTTGATGCACATCAGAAAATGGATACATATCTCCTGAACAACCAGTTTCAGTTGTACCTGGACTGTGGACTTTCTACAGCACATACAGTGTTCCCTGACCCATGAACTTCTGGGCAGGCAGATTGGAACAGTGTCCAGGACTGGCCCATGTTTGCTGTCACTGGACAGTCTTGTACAACCACCAGTGTCATCTCAGAGAGGGTTTTCAGCGAGGCAGGTGGTATCATCACATCCAAATGGACACACTGGTCCTCCAACAAAAAAATATCCCTTTTGTCAAACAGAATGAAGGAATAGATCCCTTATTTATTGACCTCTGGCTGAGGTCAATAAATTGATGTGCAATTGCTGATGGTAGCTATTTATTGCTGGCCCCATCATGCCACTGTCTGCCTGCCTACTATCATGTTCCGTACGGTATGCAGCTGCTGTTTTCCCCACCGCCGCAGCTGCTACTCTTTTTTACTGCTATTACCATTACACAGCTGCCACTATTAACATATAAAAATATTTATCCCATATAGTTAACGGCATAACGAAAAACACTTTACGTCCCAAAAAACAAAACCTGTAAAACTTTGGCAGAATTGTGCTTTTTTCCAATTTCTACCCCATTTGTATTTTTCCTACTACATCATATGCAATATGAAATGCCATTAGAAAGTACAACTTGTTCCATGAAAGAAGACCTCATACTGCTATGTGAATGGAAAATAAAAAAAAGTTATGGCTGTAAAAAGGGAGTGAAAAATGAAAATGCAAAAACGAAAAATCCTCTGGGGCTCAAGGGGTTAAAGAGGGGGAAGGGTAAGAGAGAGAAAAAAATATAAGTCCTAGAAGACCTCAGAGTGTTGAATACCAATTTTCAGGACTATTGGAGCCCTTTTGAATTGTGTAAATTCAATTCGCACCCAAATCAAATTTTTTTACAAATCGGACACAAAACGAATTTCAAGAAATTTGCTCATCTCTAGTACAAACGCTTCTTCCCAGCAGTTTTTCTGTCTAATGCCTTAGGGCCCATTCACACAACTGTGTGAATGGGTCCGCATCTATTTCGCAATTTTGCAGAATAGATGCGGCCCCATTCACTTCAATGGGCGGCTCGCAATCTTGCCGCTCCGCAAGAAAATATAGAACATGTCCTATTCTTGTCCACAACAACAAGAATAGGCATCTTCTATGGGGTGTCGGCGATGTGTGTTCCGCAAATTGCGGAACACACACCGTTCGGCATCCGTGGTATTGCGGATCTGCATTTTTGCGGTCCACAATGCATGGGTACTGACAGTGGCCGCCGCATTCGGATCGCGGACCCATTCACTTGAATGGGGTCCACGATCCGCATCCCACGGTCCGCACTCCGTAGCGCTTCCATGGTGTTCCGATCTGTGCCTCCGTTCCACATCTCTGGGATTGCGGACCCATTCAAGTGATCGGTGATGCAGGGTGCACACGGCTGGTGCCCATGTATTGCAGACCCGGGCAACGGCCGTGTGCATGAGCCCTTATAACTTATGTCTGTGGAGGCTTCAATCCTAGTTTGGGCTCCACAATCACTGGTGGAAATCACTGACCAAACACGTGTGAATAAGGCATAAAGCCAGTCACACGATGAACAACTAATTGCTTATTCGTCGATTACTGCATTTTTCATATGGCACTTAAAATCATGGTTTATGGGCAGCACATCAAAATGTGTAAATTAAAATCTGCACACAAACAATCTTTATAGGGATGAACGATCACAGTTGCGATCGTTCATCTTCTTGCAGAAGGAATTATTGCAGCATGTAAATGCAGCTCTACTGTAACTCGGCAATCAGGTAATGATTGAAAAGAAATGGCTCATTCCTGATCATTGACCTGTTCATCGGCTCACATATATAGGGACTCTAAGCCTCCTGGGATTTCAAAGAGGCATTAGAAAAGTAGAGGGCTAATCCCTGTAAACATAAATGGTACAGTTTGACAGTGAGCACTCATATTACTCTAAGTCCTCAGGCAGTATGTAATTGCCATGTCAGAGAAACATTTAAAAAAACATGCCATAGTCAACCTGCTGAACAAGGGAGTGAGTCAAAACTGCAAATATTGTAAATCACTTGATAAAATCTTACTAAAGTTTGTATGCTGCAGAGAATGTTATTAGACGTGTTACTTCACCTCAATAACGTAGCAACAGTATCAACAGTATCATGCAATTAATCCTATTATCAACTGGATACTGTCATTATAAAGCACAGTATAAATATAAGAGGCTTGTACCAGTGTTATTATTCTAATTTGAATTATTTGTTTTACACAGAATTAGCCAGAAATTACGACTTACCATATTGGGCAATTATTCTCATTTGTTTGGCGGTTCTCTTTGCCCTTGTATTCATATTCCTGATAATCTTTTTGGTAAGTGGAATTTAAGAACTGCTTATATTTACAACTATGACCTTTCACTTGTCTGGATTTGTGAATGACAACATGGAGATGTAATTTATTTTGTATTCATGGAGCTTGTGTGATTACACATGGTTCTATTCCATGGAGTCATAGGCATTCCATGTGCAGTGTTTTTTTTTTCATCAGTTTTTAACAGCTGTTAAAACAGCCATTAGGTGTTGTTTTTTTAAAAGATCTGAAATCCCTGCAGTGCCTTCACAATATATAATGCACCCTATAATGTTCCTAGTATAGATAAAGACCAGAATAGTGCCCCCTGTATGGATAATGACCCTATAGTGCCCCCCAGTATAGGTTATGGCCCCCATTGCCACCCCCCCTCCCCCGGTATAGATAATGGCCCTTATAGTGCCGCTGAAGTATAGATAATGGCCCTCTTTTTGCTCTCCATTATAGAAAATACCCCCATAGTGCCTCCCAGCATATATAATGGTCCCCATAGTTCCCTGGTATAGATAATGGTCCCCATAGTGCCTCCAGTATAAATACCAGTATAGATAATATACTAATATGCTCCCAGTATTACAAATACCTAATAGTGCCTTCCATTGACCAAGAATTAAGACAGAGAGAACTGCCAGTGTGACACCTAGCGTGCCCCCCATATTATAAATGGCCTCCCATAGTGGCCCCCAGTAGCATATATGCCCCATAGTGTCCTCAGAATATATATGCCTCTCTCTCTCTCTCTGTATGTTATATATATATATATATATACACACACACACACACACATATACTGTATATATATTTGTAGCCCCCACTAATGGTAGTGCCATTGATTAAAAAAAAACCCAAAACAAACCGCAACCACTTCACGTTGAATGATCATGTGATGTCATCACATTGGGAGTGCAGGTTCTGCTGTGTGACCCCACACATGCAAGTGGTTGAGATGAGTACTTTCTTTATTATTTTAAACCCAGTGGCTACATGTTCAATCAATAACAGCAGCGAGATCTTCAGCTTCGGCGCAACTGCACTGGACGAAACGCGCTCTCTGGTGACGCAACAGCGTCATTAGCAACAGGATGCAATGCTCTTTCTCCCCATAGTGGCTGTGTCCTGGAGGAGACAAGCAGTGCTAGATTATTCAGCTGGTCTATTTCTGTGTGCTATGTCTGACTAAGGCCTCATGCACACATCCGTGGACCACAGTCCGTTTTCACAGACAGTGGTCCATGGATGCATGCATGAGGCCTAATGGAGCGCTGAGTCATGACGTATCAGGTTCTGATCCTGGGACTCTGTGCCCTATTTAAAACCCTTCCAGGTCTTACACCAGTGCCAGTGATAGTCATTGACTCCCTAGCTTTGCTCCTGGTTCCAGTTCTGGGTACGTTTGGATTGGTTCTATTATTGTATATAAACCTACACAACAGCTCAAATCCAAAACAAGTAAGAAACCCAAATTAATTAATACTGTAAATAGAGAACTTTATTGAAAAATCATTAAAAACATGATTCAATTTAAAATCAGAAGAATCCACATAATTTGTAGGGGAGGAAGAGAAAGGGTTAACATAACCCTGCTTCTATTATTGACCTCGGCTTGTCTTTGACCACTCTCTGTCTAGTGTTTTGGTATTGTGTTTATCGTCCAGTTCTGACTTCGGTTTGGCTATTTGACTACCCCCTGTCTTGTGATTTGGTACTGTATTGTCCGCTCGGTTCTGACCCATTTCCGTATGACTCCGTCTCTGTGTTGTTATATCTCTCTGTGTATGTCTTGCACTTTAGCAGAGTAGGGAGCGTTGACCAGTTGCAGACTTGTCGTCTTGGGCTTGCACAGCGAGTAGGCAGGGTCCAGTTAGGGCTCACTGTCTGTGTATTCCTGCCTACTACGGTTACAGGTTCAAGGAGAAAGTGAGAAAGAGGGCAGGTTATGGGACAGTCTAATTTGTCTTCATGATATAAACTATGAGGAAGAGTTTTGATATTATGTACCACTACAAAAATAATTTCATTATTTTAGTTATGTATTTTTGCCATTTTGTGCTCCACCTAAAGAATGAATGACTTAGTGTAAAGTTGTTACAATTGTAAACTCTCTGATCTTAGCACTGTAGCATTCCAGTAGTTTGTATTACTCCACCCAAATACCTTCCTCAGATTTTAGAACATGAACAACCAGCAATTTCTTTTTAAAATGGTTAATATTTATCATAGCAATGTGAAAGTGGTAATTGCATAAAATAAGTAACCCTGGGCTATTTCCTAACCCAACATAGCTGGTAAAGCAAACTCTGGTTTCATAAATTGCACCATTTAAGCAGCAGTAGTAAGATCGAATCTGCAAATGTGTCTAATCATTTAAATAAGCATATTTTTCTTTCATTTTCACAGCTTCTACTTTTCTTGAAAAATCGTAGAGGATCTTACGATGTGCAACAAAGCATTCATGGAACTTATTTCCCACACTTGGATATGCGAAAGTTATACTGAGAACTTTGAATGCATTAGGCCTCATACACACAACCGTATGAAAAAAAGGATCCGCAAATACGGATTTCCAGAAAATACGGATGACATCCGTGTGCATTCCGTATTTTGCGGAACGGAACAGCTTGGCCCCTAATAGACCAGTACTATCCATGAGCCCTTAGGGCTCCTGCACATGAACGTATTTTCTTTCTGTGTCCGTTCCGTTTTTTTTGCGGACCGTATGCGGAACCATTAATTTCAATGGGTCCGCAAAAAAAAACTGATGGTACATTCCGTTTCCGTATGTCCGTATTTATGTTCCGCAAAAAAATAGAACATGTCCTATTATTGTCCACATTACGGACAAGAATAGGACTGTTCTATTAGGGGCCAGCTGTTCCTTTTTCCGCAAAATACGGAATGCACACGGACATCATCCGTATTTTTTGTGGATCTGTTTTTGCGGACGGCAAAAGACATACAGTCGCGTGCATGAGACCTTACACTCACAATACTACCTTCTCAGCACAAAGAAAGAGCTGGAAGCTGAAAAACTTCTGCAACGTCTTACAAAACCTCCTCCCGTATGTGTGCAGGGATTCTAGACAATACAAGGCCACTCACACTACAGAAAGAACTACTCACCTTAGTCAGGTGCCTCAATATAAAGTTTGACTATATATTGCAAATTTGACATTCATCAGTGTTGGAGACCTGAATTACAAGTCTTGTGGAGATGCACACACACTGCTGCATAAACTCTAACCTTTACATTGTTCAAGTAACCCAGCTTTCCCAGGAATCTAAAAGCCAAATTTGTCTTGCTATGGCACTATTTAGGACTGCGGATGTGGTTTATCTTATTATTGTGGTGTATCCTATTATTCCGCAGTCTACTACAGTTCCATATGGTGGTACCAGCTTTCCCAGAAACCTGAGAGGGAAATCTGCCTAGCTATGACACTGTTTAGAAGTAGGAATGGGGTTTACTTAGTAGATTTATGATTCTGCAGATTTTGTTACAGCTCCACGGCGTGGTAATCAAGCTTTCTTAGGCCCTGAAAGGCAAATCTGCCTAGCTATGTCACCATTTAGGAGTTCAGAGAATTATTTGTAGAATTATTATTCTGCAGACTGTATTACAGTTCCACATGCTGGTAACTCGGCTTTCCCAAGAACCACAAAGACAAATCTAACTAACTGTGGCACTATTTAGGAGCGGGGAGGGGGGGGGATTTATCTTGGTAGATTTACTATTTTGTAATCTATTATATTTTCATATGGTGATAAACCAGCTTTCCTATGACCCTGAAAGTCCAGCTTTCCAAGGATTCCGAAAGGCGACTCCTTCAAACAAAATGGCCACATTTACATTGTAGACAAAAATTATTCTAGTTAAACCCAGCCCCCTCCTCCTCAAGTTCCTTTCTCACCTGCACTAGCATCAGATAGTGTGAGGGAAGGGGAGAAGACATGGCTGCAGCCTGAGAGAACAATGCACTGCTTCTGTTTTATATTTTTCATGGTCTGCATTTGTAATATCTGACAAACTAAAGCAAATAACAAAAACACATAATGGGATTATGTTGAGTTTTTATGTTGTGTAGGTTTTTTTTTTTTTTAAATTCTGGGTTTTGTGGCCCTTTAAATGCAAACAGATACTGTATGTGAATATGCACTATTTTTAAATCTGGGAACATTATGGCACTCTTCTGCATGCTTATGCTTTTATTTCTATTCTGTTTATATAATAAACTGTAGAATGTGTTTAAAAAAGTAAAATATATGATTACATGAATATTATCTCCCATAAATAAATCAATGTATTGATGCACACATGTAAGAACATAAACAAATTACCCTCTGTAGGTACAGAACCTGAATTCAGTTGCTCCTGCAGCTAGTAAGAGAAATATATGTTCTATATCAATTACAAATCTTCTCTTGTATGCGTGCTGTCTGTTGTAATGTGATTTTTGTCCTCATCTGTTTCCCTCTCTGTGACTGCATGTCCCTCTGTGTGTATTCTAGCTTTGTTAGTTGTGTGGAGGGAATGGACTAAAGGAAGAGAAGTTCCTGAAATTCATTTTGGGTCCAATTTGAACAAAACGGTTGGTGGATTTGATTTGGGTACAAACAAATCCATCCTGAATCAAAAATGCTTAGATTTCCCTAAAAAGATGTGTTTGACAGTCTGAGGCTTCCTAGGAACGTATCATACCCCAGCCAAGGCCTTTAACACCAAGAAACATTAGTAATGTTGAAGTAACAGTGATGAACAGGCTGTGAGTAAAAACATATAATGCACTGTTGGATTGTTTATGCTTTTTAAAATTAAAAAAAGAAAAAAAATATATCCATTTTGGGGGAAGATGTCTGCAGGTGTTTATACACACATGGTGGCGTTGTAAAGAGCAATGGCTTGTTTTTAACATGCAGAAGAAAATTTAGGCCTTTTTGGGGGGTGGCAACAGGTTTGAGGTTATGCGAAAATAAATACATATGTGTATGTATAGTATCCAGAGTAACCACTGAGCTAGATGGGCTGGGAGTGACTCAATAAGGTCCTGGTAAGTTGTCACAGGTATCTGAAGCCATGCTGAATACAGTAGAGCATGCAGCTGCTGGAGGGTGCTGTTCTTCTAGCAATGGTTACAGGATGTTTGTTCTCTGATGTTTCTTGCTGACACGCCAAAATCCAGCCATTCAATGAAGAAGAAAAAGTGACTAATCGGAGAGGGCAACCCTTTGCCAATCAGCGGGGGGGTCCAATTCATTAGCAGAGGTTCAGTGACCATCCATTTACTTTGGAGCCTCATACACAGTAAGGTTAGCTAAACTGGTGTTTTGGACACATGTCTGGTAGTCCCCAGGTTCATTTTGGCAGTAAGCTGATGCATTATAGTGTGTCAGTTCGCAATCGCAAACCTTCGTAGCTGAGGTTCACCTCTTACATCAATGGTACATGGTGCTTTGCAGTTTCCACATCACTTATTCACAATACTGCTATTTGTCTGCTCACTATACACTTTTACCACACCAGCATGTGAACAGTTCACAAACTGCTTCAGAAATACTGCCACTCTTAGCCCAAAAGCCAATACTCATCTATTTTTACATTTCTGATAAATAGCCCCTTTTACTCATGAAAGCAAAAAGGGATATGTGAGCAGACAGCTCAAAGCAGGCATTTTTTTTTTATTTGACAGCGCAGAGCAAGGACTTTTTGTTTTCAATGGCGCACTGCTAGGCGGAGTCTTCCACCGAGCAGTGTTCCTGGTGACGTCACCGGCTCTCATGGGCGCTTTACAGGCTAGGGCAGCGCTAAAGTCTGCCCATTAGTGCTGGTGACATCACCAGGCCCTCTTATGGGGGGCAGCCTCCGCCTAACAGTCCCTGTGGAGAGCTCAGTACGTCACTTGATCTCAAAAAATGCCTTTGCCCTGCACGATTCAGCACAGGGCAAAGGAACCCTATTTCCACTACATTTAACCCTGCCACAAAATGAGCTGCTAACATCATTTCAGTGATCTCATTAGCTCAGTAGAAAGTGTTAACAAGTACAGGGCTGTTAATATCACTCTCCCATGCTGATTAAATTAGAAGAGCAGACTGGCTGCTATATATATATATATATATATATATATATATATATATATATACACACACACTAGCTGAAGGACCCGGCTTAGCCCGGGTATATTTGATCTATTTAATTTAATGTTTGTGTGTGTGTGTCATAAAAAAAAAAAAATATATCGAGAGTGACCTCTACAGCAGCCCGCCCCTTATAACTGTAACCTCCACAGCAGCTAGAGTGGCCACTGTCTTCACCCCAGAAAGCCAGACCTCACCGGCCATTCCCCCAAACGTGAAACAGTGCCCTTGGTTACCATGAAGACACACCACTAAACATGAGCCCACGCCCCCTGGCTCCGTGAAGACACGGAGGAGAAGCTGCCTGAGCGTGAGCTACTGAAAGGGTGGACATCCCTCTGTCCATCCAGGCACTGTGCTGGACTGAGGACAGGGAGCCAGAAAACCGGACTGTCCAGCCTAAAGCCGGACAACTGGCCACCCTAACATCAGCCTGCCCCTAGGGTGGCCAGAGGTCCAGTTTTAGGCTGGACAGTCTGACTTTCAGACTCCCTGTCCACTGTCCGGCGCAGTGCCTGGACAGACACAGGGATGTCCACCCTTTCAGTAGCTCATGCTCAGACAGCTTCTCCTCTGTGTCTTCATGGAACCAGGGGACGGCCTTATGTTTAGGGGTGTGGCTTCATGGGAACCGGTGGCACGGCTTCACGTTAGGGGAAGGCTGGACATTCTGGCTTTCAGACTACCTGTCCTCTGTCATGCGCAGGGCCTGGATGGACACAGGGGCATGGCCTCTTGTTTAGGGGTGTGGCTTCATGGGGACCGGTGGCATGGCTTCACGTTAGGGGAAGGCTGGACAATCTGGCTTTCAGACTCCTTGTCCTCTGTCATGCGCAGGGCCTGGATGGACACACGGATGTCCTTTTGAACAGCTCACTCTCAGACAGCAGCACTGTGCTGTCTGAGCATGAGCTGCAGGGAGAAAGTCACACTCCCTCCCACCCCTGCAGCTGACAGAAGTTGATTTTTACCTTCATTTTTTCAATCCCGGTCAGATGCGGAGTGGAAGGGGCGTGGCCTGACTGAGTCGGGGGCGTGACTTAGTGGGACCTGGGGGTGGGGCTTTTAAGTCCTTCTTTTGAAGGTCGCCTGAATTACAGGCCGATGCCATAGTAATTTCGGAGGAAAGAAAACATCTTTTATTACTACTGAACGGTAAATATATGAAATTCACATTATATGAGGTAATGATTGATGATGAGTAAGTCTAAAACATAAGTTATATTTAACCAGAATACCCCAGTGTCATCCACAGCGCTCTGCCCCTTTAAAGCAGACCTACAGCAGTGAACTGGCTAGGTTGTTATAGGAACCTGGGTGTGTGTGTGTGTGGAGACTAACTGCCTGGGAGCTTCTATTGGCTGATCAGGGTCATGTGACCAGGCTACTATTGGCTAATGCATTTTTTTTGGGAATATCTCAGGAACGGTACGTCCTGGAGAGTTGAAAACTGTTCTAAAACCTTCCCGGACACCTGATGTACATGTGTGCCAAATTTTGTGATTGTAGCTGCAGCGGTGCGGATTCCTTTAGCGGACATACACACACACACATACACTCAGTTTTATATATTAGATATATATATATATATATATATATATATATATATATATATGGTACTTGAATATATGGTACCTGTAGTTCCACCACCAAAATAGATTGTGTCCAGCCCTGCCAATCAGCTGCAGAGTGCATACGATTTTTTCTTTTGATTGCCATCACAACTGCAGCGGCAATGAGAGGTACTTACAACTTCGTCATCCCCTTCACTTCAACAGAATTATATGGGTACAGGAGAGTTGCAATTACACCTGCCCCATCAATGTGATAATGATAACCTATCCTGAAGATAGTAATTAAGAGAAATGGGGGGGGGGGCACACAAGGATAAAGTGCAGAGTGCAATCATTGGTACAAACTATATGAAAATGTCAAAGCAAGATCCAGAGGGTCTAAAAGAGAACCAATACACAATGCACATCTGAATAAAATGAATATAACACATTTTATTAGACAGACACAACAAAGCAAAAGTTAAAAATTGTATACAATAAACATGTGCTGGTGCGGTATCCCCAGCACACAGGCAAATGCCGTAAGGGTCATCAAAAAATCAGACCCAATAAATGTAGATCCAGGCTAAATAACAGGAAAGTGCAAACACAGGACAAAGGTAGGTACAATCATGGTCATGAAATAAAGCATGATGGTAAAAGAGTGAATACTACCTGGCCCCAATATATTGTGCAATGCAAGAAGCCCTGGATGCAAAACGGCGTGCCTGTATGAATAACGCAATCACCCCATGCATATCGCCGGCAGAGTCTGGCTTCCTCAGGGGTAACTGCCTGCTGAAGAGGCTGTCATATACAGTATATATATGCCTGATAATATGATGATAGCCAACACATGTGAAGAAATCACCTGAAATCCATGATGGGTTAACATCCCGTGGTAGGTACATCCAATGCAGAGAAACGCAGGGTGGAGGTGGAGAGAGAGACAGATCATGTGATCAGAAATGAGTCTGGGTGCATTCCACGCTAGAGCGCAAACCACCCAGAAAAATGGAGGTGCGTTCCAGACTGGAGAGCACGCTGTTGAAACAGAAAGAAACAATGTGTATGTGAAAAGAAAACAAAGTAAGATCACAAGTGTGAAACAAAGTATAAGAAACAATGTGAACTGTGATAGAAACTGGGGTAAATAGCACCCCTGATAATGAGGTAAATAGCACCCCTAAAAAGCATATATAAAACAATGCGCTCCATGACCAAGAATGAAAAAGTGCTTGTGCATGAAGTGTAAAAGTGCTAGCTATTAACCCCTTAAGGCCGAAGCTACTTTTACACTTAAAGGGGTTATCCCACGAATAATGTAAAAATGAAAATCAGACATCATATAGCACATGACAACCTCTTTCTAACAAAGCAAGAACCAGCTCTGTACCTCACATGGATCCACAAATCTCCACATTCATTGCTCTGCTAGATTCATATCAAGCTGACAGCTCAGGGGAGTGTC
>ONZH01003029.1:0-110313 GCA_900303285.1 Rhinella marina
TTTGTGTATATAACTGTATTATATATCAATTAGAGAGAAACAAAGGATTGTGCAGACTGGGCCTGGCATAGAGCTACCCAGAAAATTGTCCCACAGTGACCTTTTTGAAATATATTTGTATAACAGAGTAATAAACTGTATTTTCTAATGTGACGTGTAGTATATAGCAATTAGAGAGAAACAAAGGATTGTGCAGACTTGGCCTGGTATAGTTGAACCCAGAAAATTGTTCCATTGAACTTTTTCAAATATATGTGTATTAACTGAGAGCAAAAAAACGTATTTTCTAATGTGACGTGTAGTATCGATCAGTTAGAGAGAAAAAAGGACTGTGCAGACTTGGGCTGCTATAGTGCAACCCACTATGGCTGTGACAACTGAGTGAACGAGTTAGAGTGAGGTAGCAGGCGAAAAACAAATAAAATTTAACGTGACGCAGCATGGCGGTGACAAGAGTGACAGAGTTAGATTGAGGTAGCAGGCAAAGAACAAATAAAATTTAGCGTGACCCTGTATGGCGGCGGTGACAACAGAGTGATCGAGTTAGACTGAGGTAGCAGGTGAACCACCCAAAAATTTAGCCTGACACAGCATGGCGGTGACACCACCAATGCCTTTGTCCGACTGAGATTGCAGTCAAATGGCTGTAGGTGAGCCTCCCAAAAAAATTTTTATGGAGTGTCTGAAGTCGACCCTCCGAAAAAAATTTTTTCTAGTGTCTGTGGTTGACGATCCTGAAAAATTGTTTTAGAGTGTCTGTAGTTGACGCTCCTGAAATTTTTTTTTAGAGTGTCTGTAGTTGACGCTCCGGAAAAATTGTTTGGAGAGAGGGCCTGTAGGTGGCCCTCCGGAAACATTGTCTTAAAAGAGTGCCAGTTGGCCCTCTAAAAAATTCCCTTTTGGGTCAGCGTTTGGCAATGAAGAGAAGGAGGAGGAGGAGTAGAGGAGAGGAATCGGATACATAAGGAATCTTATTCTTTAGCTGCTTTCCCCCGGAGGAGATTTGAATTCTGGTGAACTCCAGGCTTTGTTCATTTTAATAAGCGTCAGCCTGTCAGTGCTGTCAGTTGACAGGTGTGTACGCTTATCGGTGATGACGCCACCAGCTGCACTGAATACCTGCTCTGACAACACGCTAGCGGCAGGGCAGGCAAGCACCTCCAAGGCGTACAGCGCCAGTTCAGGCCACGTGTCCAGCTTTGGAGAGCGTTCCCCTGCCAGTGCTGGACAAGCTGCCTGCTCGCCTCCTCTCCCCCGCTACTTGGCCCACAGAACCTCGCCCTCTGCCGCTAGCGGTGTCAGATGGGAAGGATTGTTTCAGCTTGTGCACCAGGGCCTGTTGATATTGATTCACTCTCATACTCCTTTCCTCTACAGGGATGAGAGTGGAAAGGTTCTGCTTGTACCGTGGGTCCAGGAGAGTGAACACCCAGTAATCAGTGTTTGAAAAAATGCTTCTAACGCGAGGGTCACGGGATAGGCAGCCTAACATGAAGTCTGCCATGTGCGCCAGAGTCCCAACACGCAAGAATTCCCTCTCCTCACTGCCCAGGAGGTTGAGCTGGAGGAGACAGAGGTCTACTCCCTTGGCTAGCGTAAGTGGACTGCGTGGAAGACTGGGTGGTGGATAAATTACTGGACGCATTGTCCGCTATCCACGTCATCACCTGTTCGACTGTTGTGGTTTCAATAGTGGTGTACCACGTGAACCAGTAAGTTGCGAGATGAAGCTAGAGAGCGAAACTCTGCGGCGTTCCACCGCTCCCTCATCAACATGTACTGTGTCACCCTGCCCAGGACCACTGCCTCTGCCCCCTACACTACTTGAACGCCCACGCCCTCGACCCTTAGCCCTTGGGTTCAACATTTTGTATGTTCACTGCACTGTATGATATATAATTGAGAGAAAAAACGTAGTCTTTAGACTGCGGCTATTGTGCCCAAACCACTCAATTTTTTTACTGCAATGTATGATATATAACTGAGAGAAAAGACATATATTTTCTACACTCCGGCTAGTGTGCAGCACACGACAGAATTTTGCACTGCATAATGTATAACTGAGCCAAAAAACGTATATTTTCTACACTCCGGCTAGTGTGCAGCACACAACAGAATTTTTCACTGCACTGTATAATATATAACTGAGAGGAAAAACGTATATTTTCTACACTCCGGCTAGTGTGCAGCACACAACAGAATTTTGCACTGCACTTTAGGATATATAACTGAGAGGAAACACGTATATTTTCTACACTCCGGCTAGTTTGCAGCACACGACAGAGTTTTGCACTGCACTGTATAATGTATAACTGAGAGGAAAAACGTATATTTTCTACACTCCGGCTAGTGTGCAGCACACAACAGAATTTTTCACTGCACTGTAGTATATATGACTTAGAGGAAAAACATAGTCTTTAGACGGCGGCTATTGCACCGCAAACCACTCAATTTTTCACTGCACTGTAGGATATATAACTGAGAGGAAAAACATATATTTTCTACACTCCAGCTAGTGTACAGCACACGACAGAATTTTCACTGCTCTGTATAAAGTATAACTGAGAGGAAAAACGTATATTTTCTACACTCTGGCTAGTGTGCAGCACACGAAAGAATTTTGCACTGCACTGTATAATGTATAACTGAGAGGAAAAACATATATTTTCTACACTCCAGCTAGTGTGCAGCACACAACAGAATTTTTCACTGCACTGTAGGATATATAACTGAGAGGAAAAACGTAGTCTTTAGACGGCGGCTATTGCACCGCAAACCACTCAATTTTTCACTGCACTGTAGGATATATAACTGAGAGGAAAAACGTATATTTTCCACACTTCGGCTAGTGTACAGCACACGACAGAATTTTGCACTGCACTGTATAATATATAACTGAGAGGAAAAACGTATATTTTTTACACTCCGGCTAGTGTGCAGCACAAGACAGAATTTTGCACTGCACTGTATAATGTATAACTGAGAGGAAAAACATATATTTTCTACACTCCAGCTAGTGTGCAGCACACAACAGAATTTTTCACTGCACTGTAGGATATATAACTGAGAGGAAAAACGTATATTTTCTACACTCCGGCTAGTGTGCAGCACACAACAGAATTTTGCACTGCACTGTATAATGTATAACTGAGAGGAAAAACGTATATTTTCTACACTCCGGCTAGTGTGCAGCACACAACAGAATTTTTCACTGCACTGTATAATGTATAACTGAGAGGAAAAACGTATATTTTCTACACTCCGGCTAGTGTGCAGCACACGACAGAATTTTGCACTGCACTGTACAATATATAACTGAGAGGAAAAACGTATATTTTCTACACTCCGGCTAGTGTGCAGCAGAAGACAGAATTTTGCACTGCACTGTATAATGTATAACTGAGAGGAAAAACGTATATTTTCTACACTCCGGCTAGTGTGCAGCACACGACAGAATTTTGCACTGCACTGTATAATAAATAACTGAAAGGGAAAAACATATATTTTCTACACTCCGGCTAGTGTGCAGCACACGACAGAATTTTGTACTGCACTGTATAATGTATAACTGAGAGGAAAAACGTATATATTCTACACTCCGGCTAGTGTGCAGCACACAACAGAATTTTGCACTGCACTGTATAATATAACTGAGAGGAAAAACGTATATTTTCTACACTCCGGCTAGTGTGCAGCACACAACAGAATTTTGCACTGCACTGTATAATATATAATTGAGAGGAAAAACGTATATTTTCTACACTCCGGCTAGTGTGCAGCACACGACAGAATTTTACACTGCACTGTACAATGTATAACTGAGAGGAAAAACGGATATTTTCTACACTCCGGCTAGTGTGCAGCACACAACAGAATTTTTCACTGTATATTTTCTACACTCCGGCTAGTGTGCAGCACACGACAAAATTTTGCACTGCACTGTATAATATATAATTGAGAGGAAAAACGTATATTTTCTACACTCCGGCTAGTGTGCAGCACACAACAGAATTTTACACTGCACTGTACAATGTATAACTGAGAGGAAAAACGTATATTTTCTACACTCTGGCTAGTGTGCAGCACACAACAGAATTTTTCACTGCACTGTAGGATATATAACTGAGAGGAAAAACGTGTATTTTCTACACTCCGGCTAGTGTGCAGCACACGACAGAATTTTGCACTGCACTGTATAATGTATAACTGAGAGGTTGCACCGCAAACCACTCAATTTTTTACTGCACTGTAGTATATATGACTGAGAGGAAAAACGTAGTCTTTAGACAGCAGCTATTGCACCGCAAACCACTCAATTTTTCACTGCACTGTAGGATATATGACTGAGAGGAAAAACGTAGTCTTTAGACGGCGGCTATTGCACCGCAAACCACTCAATTTTTCACTGCACTGTAGGATATATAAAAAAACATGTTCCCTAGACTGACGCTACTGTACAGCACACTACATAATTGTTCACTGGACTGTAGTGTATAGAAATGAGAGAAAAACGTATTCCCTAGAATGACGCTACTGTTCAGTACACTACATAATTGTTCACTGGACTGTAGTGTATAGAAATGACAGAAAAACGTATTCCCTAGACTGACGCAACTGTACAGTACACTACATAATTGTTCACTGGACTGTAGTGTATAGAAATGACAGAAAAACGTATTCCTTAGACTGACGTTACTGTACAGTACACTACATAATTGTTCACTGTACTGTAGTGTATAGAAATGACAGAAAAACGTTTTCCCTAGACTGCACTACAGATCTCAGCAAGCCAAGGTACAGCAGCAGCAAAAATTAGTACTTTGGGCAATTTATTTTGTGTCCGTGTGGACCATGTGCTGTCCCTTCTGCCACCAGTCACTGTGTACAGTGTGCAGCCAAGATGACGGTAGCTGCACTACAAGTCCCAGCCAGCAGCCAGGAGGAGGCCAAAAAAAAGGTTCATGTAGCCCTTAGAAGGGCTGTTGGGTTCTTTGTGGGTGATTCCTGCCTAACCAACATCTAAATTCAGGCCCTAACACTCTCCCTGACAGACAGCAGCTCTATCCCTAATCTCATGAAGACGGCGTATGACGCGAGCAGCGCGGGACCAGATTCTTATATTCCCAGGTCATCTGATCTGGCCAGTCAATCCCTGCTATCGACTTGTAGGGGCCCCACATGTTGCTAGGAGGTACCAAAGACTCTCCTGCATGTTGATTGGCTGAAAAAAGGCGCCTAACAAGAGGAAGAGGAAGTTGCCATTTCCTCGAGGATCGCGATATGCTCGTCCGAGTAGCGAGCATATGCGAATACCCTAATGCGCGAACGAGCATCAAGCTCGGATGAGCATGTTCGCTCATCTCTAGCTATAATTAAAAAATAATTACTTTTTAATAATAATTAGCGAGTTTCCTCCAAATTAAACCTAAAAAAGGGGAAAAAAATCTCTAAAAAAGCCATTCTAATAAAAAGTCAAGTGTCAAGTAACAAAAAAACATTGCAAAAATTATTTTGGTGGTCAAAGAAATAAAAAGACTAGGGTCACCATGTGCATAAAATAACAAAAAGTTGCCTTTTTAAGGCCCGGTCATGAAACGATAAATAACAATGTATCCACCGTTATTAATATTTATCCCCCAAATTCATCTCAAGTTTCTTTTTCGACATCTCTTTTGAAAAAACTTAAACCCCATTTTAAGCGCAAACCTATCATTTACTGGGATTTTAATATAATTTCAGGTCTCTTTCTAGATACCATCTCTAAGCATGGGAGCTCTGTCCCTTGTCTCAAAACATGTTTGGGCCACAAATATTTATTTGATGTATGGAGATGTATACACACAGATGAGATGGAATACAGATTCTATTGTTCCAGATATAATGTTTACACTAGGTTGGACATGCTCCTCACATCTAAATGGGCACTGGCAGACATTTTATACATTCATTTAGACATTCATAACATCACATGGTCAGACCATGATCTTGTGTTGCTCACGATTCACACTCCTGCCCATCCGCCCAACACATATGTCTGGCGTTTAAATGCCTTCCTCTTTTCACTGCCCTCGTTAAAGCTGTGTGGTTAAAGACACACACAAAACCAATAGTTCCCAGCAAATATATGGCCAACTACAGGCCCACATAGCCCTTAGAAATAATCTTGCTCAAGCCTTTGATAAATCCTCTAGGGCCCTCAAGTTATCCTACTACAACTCTTATAATAAAGCAAGTAAATTAATGGCAAACAGAGTTATAGCAGCGCAAGTAAAGGCCAGAGTGGCAGTTTTACGAACGAAGAGCACCGGCAAATAATAAATCCACAGCACATTGCTGATGAATTCAGAACCTATTATCATCTAACATATAAAGCTGAGTGTTTGTATGTGTGTATGTATGTCCGCTAAATGAATCCGCACCGTCGCAGCTACAATCACGAAATTTGGCACACAGGTACATCAGGTTTCTGGGAAGGTTTTAGAATGGGTCTCAGCTCTCCAGGACGTACCGTTCCTGAGATATTCCCAAAAAATTCTTTAGCCAATAGAAGCCTGGTCACATGACCCTTATCAGCCAATAGAAGCTCACAGGCAGTTACACACACACCAGGTTTCCATAACAACCCAGCCAGTTCACTGCTGTAGGTCTGCTTTAAATGGGCAGAGCGCTGTGGATGACACTGTTAAAGGGGTATTCTGGTTACCATAACTATAACTTATGTTTTAGACTAATTTATCATCAATCATTACCTCATATAATGTAAATTTCACATATTTACCGTTCAGTAGTAATAAAAGATGTTTTCTTCCACTGCTACCCACTGTTCTTCCTCCTAAATTACTATGCCATCGACCTGTAATTCAGGCCACCCTCGACTCAGTCAGGCCACGCCCCTTCCACTCCGCATCCGACGGGGATTGAAAAAATGAAGGTGAAAATCAACTTCTGTCAGCTGCAGGGGAGGGAGGGTAGGGTGACTTTCTCCCTGCAACTCATGCTCAGACTGCACAGTGCTGCTGTCTGAGAGTGAGCTGTTCAAAAGGACATCCATGTGTCCATCCAGGCCCTGCGCATGACAGAGGACAGGGAGTCTGAAAGCCGGACTGTCCAGCCTAAAACCGGACCTCTAGCCACCCTAGGGGCAGGCTGATGTTAGGGTGGCTAGACGTCCGGTTTTAGGCTGGACAGTCTGGTTTTCTGGCTCCCTGTCCTCTATCCGGTGCAGTGCCTGGACAGACGCAGGGATGTCCATCCTTTCAGTAGCTCACGCTCAGACAGCTTCTCCTCTGTGTCTTCATGGAGCCAGGGGGCGTGACCTCATGTTTAGGGGTGTGGCTTCATGTGGACCAGGGACGTGGCTTAATTGAGATTGGGGGTGTGGCTTCACCTTTGGGGGCATTGCCTGTGAGGTCCAGCTTTCTGGGGTGAAGACAGTGGCCACCCTAGCTGCTGGAGGTCATAGTTAAATGGGAGGGCGCTGTGGATGTTACTGGATGGGTAGGATAGTTATATATAAAATACTAATACTACCTCATATTGTATATTTTTTTTCGTACTCTGCCAATTCCTATCCCGAGGTCTACTTTTCACTCCTTTAGCTCGCAAATTAATAAATTTATTTGGCAAGGAAGGAAACGGAGATTGGCGTACTCTATGTTGACGAGGACACGGAATCATGGGGGCATGGGAGCACCCGGCTTGGAACATTACCTCAATTCCTTTTTGTTGGATCAAATTCACCCGGAACCGGATTCACACAAATATGGCCACATTTAGAAGTTTGCTTAACGGGCATTGATAAATTGCTACCCAATACCTCATAAGTAAGATCCTATATGGTCCCTCCATCTGTTATAGCATCATTACTTGCGTGGCAGCAGGATTGTTCAGGAATGGATGTCACGCAACCTAGGGCTAAGGTTAGGGTGCCTCTGAAGGCGCTGGTGGCCTTTCTGCCTGATCGTGAAATGTAGTTTTTGCAAATTCAAGAAAAATTCCACTTACCTAGTTCTGAGTTATACACTTACAATTGGCTCATATCTCACTCTGGATGTGCCTCCAATAGTAGAGTTATCAGTTATCATGGGCGACCAATTAAAACCAAGAGGGGTATTTCAGGGTAGGGGGATCAAGCGGTTCTACTCCCCTTTAACGCAAAATATCTCTTTTTCTAAAAGCTTTGGAGCTTGATTTCTCTAAACAGATACTGGAGTCCGCTTGGTGCACCGCTATACACTGGTCCCATACGATCACAAGATGCACTTCTCATTGGGAGCAATATTATAAGTTACTGCTCTATTGGTACTATACCCCACAGTGACTGTCTTGTATATATGTCAACATGTCTCCCATCTGTTGGAGAGAATGTGGTAAAGTAGGCTCATTATATCACATTTTTTAGTCTTGCCCGAGACTGACTTCTTTTTGACAAACTATTACCGCTCTCTTTGGCAGTTGACTCCTTCAATGACACATCTATACCAAGAGCTGGCCCTCCTATTACTAGGTATAGAGGCTCTTCCTACAAATTGTAGAACGATTGTATGTTACATATTCCACTCAGCTAGGCTCTCAATAGCCAGATATTGGAAATCCCCCATAATACCAACATTAGCAGAGGTGCAATCCATAGTGTCAGACAAGTTTATCTTTGAAAAAGTATTAGCCTATCAGAGAGGCAAATCTAAAGCTTTTTACCAACGGTGGACATTGTAGACTTCATTAGACCCAGGACTATCTGCTACACGATTAGACTCTTGGTAATTGTTAGATCATTAATCACACCCTTTTCACTTAAGGTCACATCATTCACATTCACTTTTCAGAAGGACTTCCCTCACAGTGAGATTAGGCGACATCACTCTATGGTTGTGTAATCCATTTCTTATTTTTTTGGTTGTATGTTTTTTTGTTTTCTTCTTTGTTATTTTTTTCTGAGAGAACAGGAATTGCAGACCATTACAGTGGTCCTGATTGAGAGAGACCATCACTGTGGTCTCTCGCACAACTATAGAATAATCAATGTATCGGTTCTATTTGGCTGATTATTTGACTTGTACATATCCAATACTGTTATTGTTTTATATGAAAATCCAATATAAATCTATCTAAAAAAAAAAGAAGGCCCCACAGTGAATGGAGAGCACACAACACATACAGTTGAAACCAGAAGTTTACATACACTATATAAAAAGACACATATGCATGTTTATCTCAATATCTGACATGAAATCAGAATAAACCTTTCCTGTTTTTGGTCAATTAGGATTACCATTATTATTATTAGTTGCCAAATGCCAGAATAATGAGAGAGAGAGAGAGAGAGAGAGAGAGAGAGAGAGAGAAAATGTTTTAAGGCATTTTTATTACTTTTTGCAGAGTCAAAAGTTTACATACATGTCATTAATATTTGGTACCATTGCCCTTAAACTTTATGACTTGGGTCAAACGTTTTGGATATCCTTCCACAAGCTTCTCACAATAGTTGGTCGGAATTTGGGCCCATTCCTCCTGACAAAACTGGTGTAACTGAGCCGTGTTTGTTGGTCGCCTTGCTCGCACCTGGCTTTTCAGCTTTGCCCATAAATTTTCAATAGGATTGAGATCAGGGCTTTGTGAAGGCTACTCCAAAACATTGACTTTGTTATCCTTAAGCCACTTTGTAACCAGTTTGGCAGTATGCTTCGGGTCATTGTCCATTTGGAAGACCCATTTCCGCCCAAGCTTTAACTTTCTGGCTGATGTCTTGAGATGTTGCTTCAGTATTTCCACATAATCTTCTTTCCTCATGATGACATATGTTTTGCGAAGTGCACCAGTCTCTCCTGTAGCAAAACAACCCCACAACATGATGCTAAAGCCCCCGTGTTTCACAGTTGGGATAGTGTTCTTAGGCTTCCAAGCTTCTCCCTTTTTCCTCCAAACGTAATGATGGTCATTATGGTCATTTCGTCAGAAAACAGGACATGTCTCCAAAAGTGTAGGTCTTTGTTCCTGTGTGCAATTGCAAACATTAATCTGACGCTTTTATGTTTCTTTTGGAGTAATGGCTTCTTCATTCGCAGAGTGGCCTTTCAGCCCATGTTTATGCAGTACTCGTTTCACTGTGGATACTGACACAATCTTACCAGCTTCTGCCATCATCTTCACAAGGTCTTTTGCTTTTGTTCTTGAGTTAATATGCGCATGTCGGACCAGAGCACGTTCATCTCTGGGACACAAAACCCATTTCCTTCCTGAGCGGTATGATGGCTGGACATTCCCATCTTGTTTGTACTTGCGTAAAATGGTTTGCACAGATGAACAAGGCAACTTCAGGTATCTTGAAATTGCACACAAGGTTGAGTCAGACTTTGCAAGTCCACAATTCTCTTCCTAATATATTTGGCTGATTTCTTTAGACTTTCCCATGATGCTACACAAAGAAGCAGTGTGTTTCAGGTGTGCATTTAAATACATCCACAGATGTGTCTCTATGTGCCTCTGAGATCTGTCTCAGATGTTGCCAACAAACCTAACAGAAGCTTCCAAACACATGACATCATCATATGGGCAGTCCAGAATTGTTTAAAGGCATAGTAATCTTAGTGTATGTAAACTTTTGACTTTGCAGAAAGTAATACAAATTCCTTAAAACATTTTCTCTCTCTCTCTCATTATCCTGGCATTTAGAAAATAATAATAATTATGGTAATCCTAATTGACCAAAAACAGGAAAGGTTCATTCTGATTTCATGTCAGATATTGAAAAAAACATACATACAGTATGTGTCTTTTTATATAGTGTAAGTAAACTTCTGGTTTCAACTGTAGACATCTTCCTCCATTCACTGGTATGGAACTATATATATATATATATATATATATATATATATATATATATATATATATATATTCTAGTATATAAAGCTGAGTGTATGTGTGTGTGTGTGTGTGTGTGTGTGTGTGTATGTCCGCTAAAGGAATCCACACCGCTGCAGCTACAATCACAAAATTGGCAAACATGTACATCAGGTGTCTGGGAAGGTTTTAGAACAGTTTTCAACTCTCCAGGACGTACCGTTCCTGAGATATTCCCAAAAAATGCATTAGCCAATAGTAGCCTGGTCACATGACCCTTATCAGCCAATAGAAGCTCACAGGCACACATCAGGTTTCTATGACAACCTAGCCAGTTCACTGCTTTAGGTCTGCATTAAAGAGGCAGAACACTGTGGATGACAATGGTAAATGGGTATTCCCGGTTACCATAACTATAACTTATGTTTTAGACTAACTCATCATCAATCATTACCTCATATAATGTAAATTTTACATATTTACTGTTCAGTAGCAATAAAAGATGTTTTCTTCCACTGCTACTCACCTTCCTCCTAAATCAGGCATCGACCTGTAATTCCTGCCACCGTCAAAAGAAGGACTTAAAAGCACCGCCCCCAGATCCCACTAAGTCACGCCCCTGACTCAGTCAGGCCATGCCCCTTCCATGCTGCATTTGACCAGGATTAAAAATATTGGTAAAAATCACCTTCTGTCAGCTGTAGGGGTGGGGGAGGGTGACTTTCTCATTGTAGCTCATTGCTCAGACTGCACAGTGCTGCTGCTGAGAGTGCTGCTGCTGTGTCCATCCAGGCCCTGCGCATGACAGAGGACAGGGAGTCTGAAAGCCAGACTGTCCAGCTTAAAACAAGACCTCTGGCCACCCTAGGGGCAGGCTGATGTTAGGGTGGCCAGATCTCCGGCTTTAGGCTGGACAGTCCAGTTTTCTGGCTACCTGTTCTCCGTCCGACGCAGTGCCTGGACAGACACAGGGATGTCCAGGCACCCTTTCAGTAGCTCACACTCAGACAGCTTCTCCTCCATGTCTTAACGGAGCCAGGGGGCGTGGCCTCATGTTTAGTGATGTGTCTTCATGGGAACTGGGGACGCTGTTTCACATTTGGGGGAATGGCCGGTGAGGTCTGGCTTTCTGGGGTGAAGACAGTGGCCACTCTAGCTGCTGTGGAGGTCACAGTTAAAGGGGCGGGCTTCTGTAGAGGTCACTGTTAAAGGGGTAGGCAGCTGTAGAGGTCACTGTTAAAGGGGCAGGCTGCTGTAGAGGTCACTGTTGAAGGGGCAGGCTGCTGTAGAGATCACTGTTAAAGGGGCAGGCTGCTATAGAGGTTACTGTTAAAGGGGCGGGCTGCTCTAGAGGTCACTGTTTAAGGGGTGGGCAGCTGTAGAGGTCACTGTTAAAGGGGCGGGCCTCTGTAGAGGTCACTGTTAAAGGGGCGGGCTGCTCTAGAGGTCTCTGTTAAAGGGGCGGGTCGCTGTAGAGGTCACTGTTAAAGGGGCAGGCACTGTAGAGGGCACTCTCGACACACACACACACAAACTGTAAAAGAAATAAATTAAATATACCCAGGCGAAGCCGGGTCCTTCAGCTAGTATATATATATATAAATACCTCAGCGCACCATTTCAATTCCAAAAGTTAAAAATATTGTTGATAATAAATAATAGGATGCAGTTAGACATAATAAAATTGGCAAAAAACAGATGCTGGGTTAGCGTAATCATGTAATAAGTACACACAGAAACAAGGCAAAGAGACATAGAAAAGAGACAATGAACCAAAAAAAGTTAGGAAAAAATATACATGTGGTTCCAGTTATATCAACAAGGAATATAACTAGTGTTGCGCAAATCTAAGTATCTGAAGTGGACTTTGATCTGAATTTTGGGAAAATTTGATTTGAAATTATTTTTCAGAAAGATTTAAAGATTTTGAGGGAATGCCCTGAAGAACATTGCTGAATAAAGGAATCCCTCAAATAATGTCTTACTGAAATGGTCCTAATTTAAAGGACATGTGAGACACATGTTTTGTTCTACAAAAGTTAAAACAACAGAGATTTCTGGCCTCTTGGAAAAAAAGGCTATTTTTCTTGTCTCTAGAGTGAAATAATCACAGGTCTACTATACGTAAGAAGACTGGATTTACTGATGTCAAACATTTCATCAAAATGGGTAATGTAGAATAAAGTTGGTTTTTTGTATTTTTGAATGTATTCGCCCATATAGCAGATGTGGTAACAGAATAGTTTTGTTGAAAAAGACTTGAAAAAAAAATTGGTTGGATATTCTAAATGGTCTTCAAGGGGCATTCCCGTTTTAGATATTAAGACATATCCATGGAGTTCACTCACATGCCTGACCACCTCCCTGTTCATCCACAGCCTATATGTAGCAGCCAACAGCCACTTCACCTGGAGACAAGGTTATGGGAGTCTCTATTTTGGAGATAGGTGCGGGTCTTGGAAGTGGGGACCGCATCTATCAACAATATTTGGCATATCCTAAAATGGGAAAATCCCTTTAATATAGAATTTAAATTAAGTGTATTCACTTAGAGATACTATGTACTTGCCAGATCCCTAATTTTCCAACGTTGGCTTTTTTCAACGTTGGCTTTTTTCAACAAATTTTTACTGTTTACTATGCATTGCAATACATTGATTTAATTTCTTATTCTCTTGTAGATGAAAAATTCCTTGTGAAGCAAGATCCCTCATTGGAACTCCCAACCAGCGCTTGATACATACAGTGGAACCACTATGTCAACCAAAAAATTTGACTTAGGCCTAATCCTAAGGCCATTATCCTTGCATTCCCCTGCTATTTACCCTTTAATCCCTATACAGGGATCTGGACTTCTCTGCAGGGGAGTAACCATCCCACTACCTCCTATAGTAGTCTGTGTGGTTGATATCTGACCCATAGGGGCCCGAGACATCGGTGCAGGGCACCAATAGTTTAAGCAATATCATGGTCAGATACAGGCTGCATGGTTAGTGGAGTGCATGCAATATGGAAAACAGTTTGAGGTCAGAGCAGGCAGCATACGCACAGGTCAGGTCAGGCAGCAGAGGGTCAGAATACAGTAAGCGGACAGAATATCGGTAATGGTATTGGCAAACAACAGGAAACAGCACACCTTGGGTTGCCAGCCATTGGCTTGTAAAGATTTTGGTTTGCACTCTGACCCTGTAAAGTGACTGGCAGAGGGGAGAGTCCGAGGAGAATCAGGGGAGAGGTGGATTAACCAGGCAGCAGAGGTGAAGATTGATTGGAGGGATACTAAAGTGTTAGTTGTAAAGCCACAAAATAGGATGTTATTACAGCCTAGCCAGAACATGATGTAGGTAGGGTCAAGCATTTTAGCTGACTGAGGGTTCAGGAAGGAATCGATACAAGGGTTTTGGAGTTGGAGGTGACAGGTGGCGGAAAAGGCTTCGGATGTTAGAGCAGAATTACATTTTCTCAAATAGTGCTGTGATAATATTTACAACTTATTACTAACTATTTGCACTATTTAAAGTCATATGTGATAGATAGATAGATAGATAGATAGATAGATAGATAGATAGATAGATACTACAGATATCCATTCTGGCTAGAGTGCCATCAATACAATATTCCCTAAATACAGATTTGTTAAAATAAATGATTACTGTCCTCAAGTTTAGAAAGCTTGGCAGTGGCACTAGAGCATGCGGCCTGCTTGCACTGCTCTGACTGTGCCAGTTATGTCAGGTCTCTTGCCAACTTAATGTAGGCATCTTGGTATTCCATCTGGTCAGTTTTATTTAATCCTAACAGGTGCATCCTTTGATTGTATGAAGAAGAGCCAAAGTATTATGTGTTATGAAAACCCACAGATTCCTTTTATGTCGTCTGAGTAGCCTCTTTGTATGTGACAAAATGGCAAACTCAGATTCATAGGAGCATTCCGAGTCGGCGGTGCTGCAAGCACAAACTACAGCTCTGGAAGCAGGAAAACATGCAGGATGAATGCAAAAATTATTCTAAGAGGTGGCGTCATTCGCAAAGCGGAAGAACATGATATATTTATCTCACAGATACTCACTAATTGCAGTCCATCTGCCTGATTAATTAGTTTTATATTTTCCAATGTAGCTATTTATGTGTGGAAGAAAGTGAATGCCTGCCCATGGTGCTTGGAATCAGCCAGCCAGAGCTGCCCGGATGGCAACATAAATGCAGTGTGAATGGGGTTAATTGGGTTAAAATCAGGTGTTATGTGGTGAATGAGGAAGGGGAGTTACTAAATGGTTTTCAGCGAAATGCTACCTTGTAATAAAGTTCTGCAAAATATAGATGTTTCAGTGTCTTTAGTCTTAAAGGGAACCTGTCAGCTGCAGAAGCCATCTCACGCCGCCAGCAATACCTTCAAGTAGCCGGCAGCGAGTTTCTAATGATGTTTTTCTTAGTGAATTCAGAGGAGGCAGAAGTATGGAAAACAATCCTTTATCCTCTGTCAGCGCTACTTCCCAGTCAGGCTTGAAGTCAAGGGGGCAGCGGCCTCCTTGCTTCAAGTCAAGGAAACCGCGCCCCCTTCCCTGCCTCTTCGCTGTGACTGACAGCCGGCTGTTCTGCAAAGCCAGGGAGCTGTCGGGCATAAGCGCTGTCAGTCACAGCGAAGGGGCAGGAAAGGGGGCGCAGTTTCCTTGACTTGAAGCAAGGAGCCCGCCGCCCCCTTGACTTCAAGCCTGACTGGGAAGTAGCGCTGATGGAGGATAAAGGATCGTTTTCCATAATTCTGCCTCCTCTGAATTCACTAAGAAAAACATCATTAGAAACTCGCTGCCGGCTACTTGAAGGTATTGCTGGCAGCGTGAGATGGCTTCTGCAGCTGACAGGTTCCCTTTAAATGAATTTTCTTACATTAATACTTTTTACAGGCAATTGACTTTTACAAATATGTATGGGAGGCTTATAGGAAGTTGCCTACAATAAAGAATACCATTTGCCTGACAGATCTTGTGCTGCCATTCCAGCAGGGCTCCAATTTCTTGGCTTGACCATGGAAACCAATGCCATGAATGTCCCAGCCCTCAGTTTGCAAATGCACCTTTGACCATTACAACTCTCCTGGACCTGTTTTGAAATGTCCCTTTTTTGCATGATTATTTAACCCCTTAAAGTGTAGCTACCATTCTATTTTTTATTTTTGTAATGTATAGGGGCAGTGATGCTGATCATTTTTTAAATATAATTTAATTACTGAAATTGTACATTTGTATTAGAAAAATAGCTCTAAAGTAACCTATTTTGACCCTTAGAAACATGTCTTCTATTTACAAAACAGTGGAGACTTGCTCAACATTGACTGTGTTATGTAAACAGAAGACAGAGGAGCGTTGCTAAAAGGGGCCACTTTGGAGCTATTTTTCTAATAAAAATGTATCATTTCATTAATTAAAGTATATTACTAAAATGGTCAACATCACTGCCCCTATACATTACACAAATAAAAATAGAATGGCAGTTACACTTTTAAGGGGTTGTCCAAGTTATTTTTTTTGTCCTTTGTATGTTTCTAGCTAGTTAAATGTAATGGTTTTTCAATGCAATTACTTTAACTTCAGAGGCCCCTTTCTCAGATTTCACTGAGGGTCACATATCCTGTGATGTCAGTTTCTCTCCCTGCTCTGCTGATGTTTCGTGCACAAGCCTGAGAGATCAGATAATAGTCTGTACACGAGACGTCACTGTGTTGGCCACGCCCCTCTGCACTTCAGGCTGCTCCTTTCTGCTCTCTCGCTGGATTCTTTCAGATAAGATTTTAACCCCTTCAGCCAGCACAGAACAGGGCTGAAGGCTTTACTGAGTAGCTGCAGGCAGTGAGGAGACAAATTCTGGGCACAGGAGCTGACAGACTAGAGAAGATCTGTAGAGCATTGCACAAGAAAGGTAGGAGGAAGTTCCTGTGTGCATCAGACTTGTAGTCCTACACATACAACATGTTGCTGACATGTCACTCAGGGCAGCACTTGTATTGACTCCCTTTGCAGAGCAGAAGGAGGGGCAGAGATTGTTGTTATTGCATGTAAACAAAGGCCAGAAGAGAACCAGGGAAATGAGAAAATAGATTTTTTTCCCCTAAAACTTGCTTAACTTAGTTATATATTGCTGCCCATCAGATTTGCAGTGCTATATATATTTTTTTCATAACTCGGACAACCCTGTCCAAGTTATGTTTTTGTTCTTTGTATGTTTCTAACTAGTCAAATATAACAACTTTTAAATGCACTTTGTGTTTCCAAAGCTGCTCCTTTATCAGATTTCACTCAGGGTCACATGACCTGTGATGTCAGCTTGCCTCCCTGCTAATCTTGTATTTGTGCACCAAGAGATAACAGTCTGTACACCAGACATCACTGTGCTGGTCACCCCCCCCCCCTCCCCCTCTGCACTAGCTGAGTTGCTGGCTGCTCTGTGTCTCCTTCTCCCTAGATTTTTTCAGATAAAACATTAACCCCTTCAGCCAGCACAGGGCTGAAGACTTTACAACAGTAACTGCAGGCAGTGAGTATAGAAATGCTGGGCACATGAGCTGACAGAGGAGTTCTGCAGAGCAGAAAGGTAGGGGGAAGTTCCTGTGTGTACTGTATCAGCAGTGTCATTGTACAGCTGGGACTTGTAGTCCTACACATTCAACATGCTGCTGAGTATCCCAGCAGGCAGACAAGTCACTTAGCACTTGTATTCATTCCCTTTGCAGAGAGGGGGGAGGGGCAGAGATTGTTGTTATATGCATATAAACAAAGGCCAGAAGAGAACCAGGAAAATGAGGAAATATAGATTTTTTTTGCCTAAAACTTGCTTAGATTAGTTATATATTGCTGTCCATCAGATTTACAGTGCTATATATTTTTTTTTCCCATAACTCGGACAACCCCTTTAAGCAAATACATAGCACCAGCACTGTAAAAGTATGGTGGGTTAAATTATATTAAATATATTGATTTTCTAGTCTCAATACAGCATTTTATTATCGATGATATCTCAAATTGGAGAATTTGCAACAACATGCAACATATTTCCAGCTGTCAACTAAATGAAATCATAGGCACGGCTAATGTAACAAACTAAAATAATTTCCAAATTTAGTGTGATATTAAACATTTTTTACTCCTGTAATGAAATGACAGCTAATCTAATATATGAAGGTTTAGCAGTAAAACATGGTTTATTTTCTTACCTGACATCCTCTCTCCAATAGTTGTAACATTTCATAATCATCTCAGATACACTGTGCGCTATACTGTATGTTTTTCTTTTGCGGTAAAACTCCTTTAAAGAGCCTCTGCAAACATGATCAACCCTCTTAACCTAGACATACAGATGTAGCACTGTTAATAATGACTTGCTAAACCCGTTAACCAGACGTGATAACTAAGAGTGTTATCTCCCCTTAAGTTATGTTAACCAATGCTACATACTACCTGGTAGGGTTGATCATGCTGATTCAAATGATGCCTTTGTTAGACAGCTGCAGAGATATCTGTGTTTTTATTCATGTTGTAGATTGTTAGCTCTTGTGAGCAGAGTCTTCTCCCCCACTATACCAGTCTGTCAATACTTTGTATTCATATTTTTTATCGTAAGTATGTGTAACCCCCTATTGATGTACAGCACCATGGAATTAATGGTGTTTTTAAAGAAATAATACTACTACTAATAATAAGTAAATTAGCACTTTATAGCATCAGGGGTTGGGGCTGAAACCTTGGAACTCTGCTTTTGTAACACTTCTGTGCTCTGCATACTTCCCCCTACCCTTAAGGCCCCATTCACATGACCGTATATATTTGTGGGCCCGCATTACTGCGGACCTGCAAATATATGGGGGCCGCCCGGCGTGTATTCCGCAGCGCTCAGAACACACACCGTGCGGCCCCATTGAAAATGCCTATACTTGTCCGTGCGCACAGACAAGTATAGGACATGCTTCAAAAGAGCCGTGCCGCGGCTCCCGGCCCCATTCACCTCTATTCTGGCATTTTTGCGGATAGATACGGCCCCATTCATACGGTCGTGTGAATGGAGCCTAATTGACAGAGCTAGGCATCAGCATGCTGAGGGCAGAGCTGTGTCCTAGCATGTACACTACTTACTATAATCTTACCAGGTTAAGAATAGTTTTTCTATGCTTAGAAAGCTAATAAATATTATTGGTTTATTCACAAGTACAATATATGATTATAAAGACACCAGTAATATGTATTAGGTTTTATGTATAGAAAACTCTTCTCTGTATGCTAAGGCTGTAGCCTGGAGGTAAGTGGTCAGCCTTGCATATAGAGGCTCAAATCCCAGGAGATATATATATCGTTGATTCGTATCGAATCATGGAAATTTTCAGCTGCAAAGCGAATCCGAATATTAGGTGATTTGCTACGTTAAGATTAGAAAATGTTCCTAAGGGTTTCTACGCATTTGCTACGTACTTGTCCGATAAATTGTACGCTAATGCTACGTATAAGTTACTCTATACGCTGTTGCATACGAATACAAGTAATTAGCGAACTTTTACTGTTAGTTGGTTATTCGTGCGCAAAAGCCCGGGAAGAAAGCGGTCACCTGACCTAGTGGGCAGGGCTCGCTCTGATTGGCTCAGGCTCGGTAAGCCAGTGACGCATCACTTCTACTGCGACTGCTGAGACGAGCAGAAGCGCTGTGTGTGAAGTTCTGAGACACTGAGACCTGTTGTTGTTAAAATTGGGGTGTAATTGTTCAGGGAATCCATATTACACATCAGGGATACTGCAGGGCTAGTAATTAATCAGGCAGGGAGAGAGATAGGAAGAGAGACAGGGAGAGAGACAGGGTGTCACGAACGTGCCTGCATCAGGTTGCAGGCGTTAGGCTAGGCTTTCAAAAGTGACATAATTTGACATGTTTTCCTCTTTGTTTGGTTGCTGTATACCACACCCCTTCCCCTCAGCTGTTGCGGGTGTGGTGATTATCTTTCCCCTATTTATCCCTTCCTCTGCCAGTATTCCTTGCGGTTTATACTTTCTCCTTACTTTGTTGCGTGTGGTGTTGTTCTCGGCTGAGATCTGGTTGCTGCAATATCTGCATTAAGATAAGTGTCATTTTCCCTATTGTGTTTATCCTGCTTTTCCCTGTTGTGGTTTTGCCATCTGGAGTCTCCTGTTCGTCCATCCTCTTAGAGGAACGGGTTCACTCTTTCCCCTGTCACTAGCTGCAGGGTTCTATAGGGTGAGTTTGTTATTAGGTTCCTGTGTATAAACTCTCCTACCCGGCCTGTTCATACTGGTAGTCAGTCAGGGCCTAGTTTCAGGGTTCCCTGCAGGAGGTGACCGTTTCCCTTGTTTGGTCTTTTTTTTCCCTTCCCTCTTACGCTTGGTGTGGCAATTCCCTCCACACCAGAGCGTGACACAGGGACAAAGACAAAGACCAGCTGCAGGGCCACAGAGTGAAGTGAAAAATGTCTTGAATGGATTAGCAAAAGCGGTCCAGTTCCAGCCAGACGTCGAGCTCTAAAAAAAGGAGAAGGTGGCACAGGGCAGAAGTGCCAAAGGACCTGTAGACAGAGTTTCTACTTGTAGTATTCGCAATACTTGGCCGGTGTTCCACCGGGCTAACACACCAAGGCGCAAAATTGTAGTGGAGGAGAAAGTGGATGACATAGTGAAGTGGATGGCACGCTCATCTCAGTCTCAGCCGGATGATCTGCTGTCATCTGCTGATACAGTATCCATATGTAGTCAGGGGTCAGACTCAGAGCTTTCCTCCTGCTCCACCATTCCTCTCCAGCAAAGCCCGCCATTTTCGTACGCAATTTGTATGCTCATGCGTACGTGTTCAAAGAAGTTGCGTACCTTTTAAAACTGAATGTTCCTTATTAGTGCGCAAATGTTCACAAAACGCCACATAATAACATATGATTTGTATGCAGATTCGTCGAATAGATTCGTAGAATATACGTATCTTATGATATATATATATATATATATTTTTTTTTTTTTCTTCCTCATTTAACCCATATAAAAAGCTATAACCTAGAAAGGTAATACATATTGCTGGTTTATTCACATGAGCAATATTTTATCATAAAGACACTAGTAATCTTTTTTTTTTTTCCAGGAATGGCACAATGGACTTCCACAAGACAGATATAATTTTAGTTGGCAGGATCAACCCTTTCAGGCAGTATGTCTGATTTTACAAGATTGATCCCGCTGAAGGTGAAGGTCCTTAAAGCCACACATGTGTATTGGTCTTTTTTAACCAGTTAAAGATATATGCCAAAATAAAAGGTTTTTTTTGCCTCCTGCATTTTTTGCCAATTTTGTGGTGTGTTTTTTTGGGCACTTTTTGCAAACACTGGCCCAGATTTACTAATCTAAAAGATGGTGTAAGCTTAGACAGGCTGTCTAGACCTGCACCAGATTTATCACAGTGGTGCCTGCTGGGTGGTAATTGTGGTGCAGGGATAGAAACTTTTATCTGACTTTTTACCAACTGTTAGTTTGACTTACTTTGAGATTTTTATGCCAAATTCTACCAAAATTTTGGTGCAAAAAAGGCCTTTCCCACAAAGCTCTGCACATTTTCTGCCCTACTCCCCTGTTGAGCATGTTGGAAAAAAGTGTACAAACCCTAGATGCATCACTTAAGTAATCTGTACATAATTTTTCCCGAATAGAAGGGGTGATGTGAAAAGAGTTGAAAAAATGCCAAAAGTTCCAGCATGATTAATTTTTGAAAAGCCAGAAAAACAAAAAATGCCAGCAGCAAAAAAACTATTGCATATATCCTACAGCCCTTCAGCTAACTTCTGGAGCTGACATTTTTACTACCAAGAAATGCATGAAAAAAATACAGGAGCAAAAAGTACCACTAAAAATGCATGCTTGCAGAAAAATTCAGCAAAAACCTGGATAGGAAGACTTCATAAAGGTGTTATACAGAATAACACGTTGTTTTTTTTTTCATTTTTAGGATGAAATGATCTTTAATAATATATCTGTATGTCATAGTAGTTATTTTTTGTATACCAGTTCTAAATAGCGGTTAATACATCAAAATCAGAAAATGGTTCACGTTCTACTAGTAACATAGTTTATAAGTAACATAGTTTATAAGGCCGAAAAAAGACATCTGTCCATCCAGTTCGGCCTGTTTTCCTACAAGTTGATCTAGAGGAAGACAAAAAACCCCTGTGAGGTAGAAGCCAATTTTCCCCACTGTAGGGGAAAAAATTCCTTCCCGACTCCAATCAGGCAATCAGAATAACTCCCTGGATCAACGACCTCTCTCTAGTAACTATAACCTTTAATATTATTATCCTCCAGAAATACATCCAGGCCTCTCTTGAACTCTTTTAGTGAACTTACCATCACCACCTCCTCAGGCAGAGAGTTCCATAGTCTCACTGCTCTTACCGTAAAGAATCCTCTTCTATGTTTGTGTACAAACCTTCTTTCCTCCAGGCGCAGAGGATGTCCCCTCGTCACAGTAACAGTCCCTGATATATTTATAAATAGTTATTAGATCTCCTCTCAGTCATCTTTTTTCTAAAGTGAATAACCCTAATTTGGATAATCTTTCTGGGTACTGTAGTCCACCCATTCCAGTTATTACTTTAGTTGCCCTGCTCTGAACCCTCTCCAGCTCTGCTATGTCTGCCTTGTTCACAGGAGCCCAGAACTGTACACAGTACTCCATGTGTGGTTTGACTAGTGATTTGTAAAGTGACAGGACTATGTTCTCATCACGGGCATCTATGCCTCTTTTGATGCAACCCATTATCTTATTGGCTTTGGCAGCAGCTGTCTGACACTGGTTTCTACAGCTTAGTTTGCTGTTCACTAAAATTCCTAGGTCCTTTTCCATGTCAGAGTTACCCAATATTTTACTATTTAGTATGTACTGGTGACTTGCATTATTCCTTCCCATATGCATAACTTTACATTTGTCAGTGTTAAACCTCATCTGCCACTTCTCTGCCCAAGCCTCCAGTCTATCCAGATCCATCTGTAGCAGTGTACTGTCCTCTTCTGTGTTAATTACTTTACACAGTTTAGTGTCATCTGAAAAAATTGATATTTTACTGTGCAAGCCTTCTACAAGATCATTAATAAATATATTGAAGAGAATAGGGCCCAATACTGACCCCTGTGGTACCCCACTAGTGACAGTGACCCAATCGTAGTATGGGCCGTTAATAACCACCCTCTGTTTTCTATCACTGAGCCCAGGGGCATAGCTAAAGGCTCATGGGCCCTGGTGCAAGAGTTCAGCTTGGGCCCCCCACTTCCCTCAGCGCTGGTGCACCTAGATTTTCTGCCGGCCAAGTCAAAAATTGAAACCCCCATGCCAAATTCTCACCCTAACCTTTTCCCTCCTAACATTACATATATCACTACAGAACATACAGGGTATGGCTACATTCAAACGACAGTTGTTTTTGCAGCCTCCGATCTGCATATTTTGCAGCTCAGATGCGGACCCATTCACTTAAATGAGCACTGTGTGCTGTCCGCATCTGTATGTCCATTCCTATTTTTGTCCGTTGTGCGGACAAGGATAGGCATTGTTACAGTGGATCTGCAAAAAAAAACGGATGCTATACGGAACATCATCCTTTTTTTGCGGATCCGCAATTTGCAAACTGTAAAACACAATGTTCGTGTGAATGTAGCCTAATACTCTTCTGTAGATGTTCTCTTTCCTCATCTTCTCCTTTCAGACCAGACGCCATTTTTCAGCCATTTCTCATCTCTGCAGCTTGACAGAAAAAAATCTTAGTTTACTACTTTTCCATCATCCTCCTGTCTTCTGGACAAATCATCCTACCACCCCAGTACTGTGCCACTAGTACCACACAGATAGTTCCCTTCAATAATTATTGGCACACAGTGTCCTAAAATAACTGCACCCAGCAAATAATGTCCCGTAATAGTGTAAACATAACGCCCCCCAGAAATAACTGCGCTATGCTGATACTGTGCCAGGGTGCCCCCCACAGTAATAGTGCCCCCCAAAGTCCTAACTAATAATTCTCTGCCAGAGTGCACTTTTTAGTAATAGTGCCCCCAACAGTACTAATGTCCGCACTATGCCCCAGAAGTAATAATGCTTCCAATGTGCCCATAAGAAGTGCCCCAATAATGTGCCAGTAAGAAATGCCCCCCAGTGCCCCCATGTGCCAGTAACAAATGCAAATGCCCCCAGTGCCAGTAACAAATGCCCCCACGTGCCAGTAACAAATGCCTCCATGTGCCAGTAAAAATGCCCCCAGTGCCCCCAATAGAGCTCCGGTCTGTGATTGCAACAATAAAAAAAAATAAACACTAATACTTACCTCCATGGACCTGGCCTAGTGCCTGCAGCCTATCAGAGGAACGGGCAGGGGAGACACCTCTCCCTCCCCTGCCCCACAGTACAGGCATCTGTATCGCCGTCCTGAAGCGCTCATCTCCCTCTGCCCAGCCGCCGCCCCCAACTGTGTGAGGGGCCACGCTGCACCTTGCCTAATTGGCTTAGGGGCCCGGTCACAACTGCAACCGCTGCGACCCCTATAGCTACGCCACTGACTGAGCCAGTTACTTACCCACATACAGACATTTTCTCCCAGGCCAAGCATTCTCATTTTATATACTAACCTTTTATGTGGTACAGTGTCAAATGCTTTGGAGAAGTCCAGATATACGACAACCATTGATTCGCTGCGGTCCAGTCTAGAACTTACCTCCTCATAGAAACTGATTAAATTGGTTTGACATGATTCATCCCTCATGAAGCCATGCTGATATGGAGTTATTTGCTTATTTTCATTGAGGTACTCCACCCTCAAACAGTTTACCCATGACAGATGTTAAACTTACCAGCCTATAGTTCCCGAGCTCTGTTTTTGGACCCTTTTTGAATATTGGCACCACATTTGCTATGCGCCAATCTTGTGGAACACTCCCTATCAGTATAGAGTCCTTAAATATCAGAAATAAGGGTATGGAGATGACATTACTTAATTCTCTTATACGGGGGTGTATGCCATCCGGTCCTGGCGATTTGTCTATTTTAATCTTTTTAAGACGTCGCTGTACTTCTTCCTGGGTCAGACAGGGCACTTTTAAAGGAGAATTTACGTTTATATTCTGCATTTCATCTGACAGTTTATTTTCCTCAGTGAATACAGTAGAGAAAAATATATTTAGTAGCTCCTCATCGCTCTCTGCAACTCCCCCATCATTACTCTGTAAGGGGCCGACACCTTTAGGTTTATACTTTTTACTATTTATATAATTAAAGAACATTTTAGGATTAGTTTTACTCTCTTTGGCGATTAATCTCTCGGTCTCTAAGATATTTTTCATTGTCTTTTTATGTTTTACATTAGACCCTTTGTCGTACTTTAAAGTGATAAATAATTCAAGCAAGCTGCACATTCTGCATACAGCATATACTGTAACTCTGGGGAAAAAATGTAAATTTTAAAACCCTGTCAACGTTGCCGGTATATAATAGTTTCCTTTCTAAAGTGCATTGTGGTAGAGATTAGCACTTACACGAGGATACAAGTGCGATGCAATGTTAACTACTTGGCCTTTAGCTCCTTATGTTGTATGAATTGCAGCCGGTCATTAAGGGCAGGGTTAAGTAAAATAATTGATCTCCCTATCATTAAAGCATCATGCTCGCAGGCACCGGCCACCCTGTTCTGAGAGAGTTCAGCAACATTTTATTAAAGCAGGGAGTCAGGGGGTGACAATCATGAGCCAATGTCATCTTATAATGAGAGCATTAGACGAAATAAACAAAGACGTCAACAACATCAATTCCCATGTGTAGAAGAAGAAAGTGAATGAACCCGACCTCCCTTAAGTGTAGTAGAAAGTTGTTTGTGATTTGTTAATTGCATGACAAGGGTGCGGAGGATCAGAGAAGCGTCTTTTAAGTAAAGTTGTTTAATGGCTTTGTATATTTGTTTTCAGCCTCAATATGCATATATTAACCTGTTAAGGACACAGCCTAGTTTGGTACATAAAGATGCAACATGTTTTTTTAATCTCTGCATTTCGAAAGCATATATTTTTAGTTTTTCATCATAGCCATAAAAGATTTTATATTTAGCAAGACATGTTATCATTTTTAATGCTATCATTTTACAGTGCATGTATTATATAACTTAAAAAAAAATGTAAGTGATGGCATGAAAAAACACAGCTATTACGATGAGGGAGTGCCTAGTACACAAATGTGTTTCTGAACAATCAACTCTTTCTCATTATGGAAAGCCCATGATACGCCGCATATGCAGTATTGTGGGCCACACAATGCCCCTCTTGTGCCAAGTACATGAGTACAGTATTGTAGACCAGGCAATATCCCTATGGGTTTCTGGAAAAGATATTTAAATTAGCTTTCTTATATCTGTCTGACACCAGCAGATATTAGACATGATAATTTGAATATATTTTACCCAGAAATCCAAAGCAGCCTACAGTAGTCATCACATATATCAACTGGTCTCTATAATAGAAGTAGTACCCACCCAGAGGTTCCCCCCTAAGGCCTTGCAACTAGAAATGTTGCTCTCGTCTTTTTTTTTCTATGGTTAAGGGCTTTTGTCCTGAAAAAAAAAATAGTTGTAGATGAAAGCCCGGCTTAGCTGTTTTTTTTGGCTTTGCTACATTAGGCTGTTTAAAAGGCAGGAAAGCATCTCTGTCTATCCACTGTGTGAAAATAATGCAGCGCTCATTGCTGCTGTGCAGCTGCAAATAATTATAGCTCCCGCTGTCTCACTTCAATGAGACAGCCCCTTTATTCATCAGAGGATACATAATCAGTATAGCTAAGTCAGACAACACATTCAACAACTTTATTTCACTAGATCAATTTCAGACAAAGACATCACCAAAGTAGCTTTCAACTGAAAGTGAGACAAGAGAATAATAACAGCCTATGAAGCTTACACTTCTCTCAATGAAACATGCCAGTCAGTTATTTTTCTAGAAGGACAAGAGAACCAGATTGTCTCCAAAGAGACTTTTCTTACTTAGTTGACTTGTCTTGTGGGGTACTCTTTGGGGTGCTCTTTTTCATTAGAGAGACGAAAAAATAAGCATGAGTATTATATGCCAGGTGATGCTGCTTTTGGTTTCTAGGAAGATTATATGCAAATCACATCTTAATTTGGCTACAGGAGAAAAGATTAGCATTATTTTCTGTTTTGGAAGAAAAGCTAATTTGAATATCTTTCACAGAAAGCCAAAGGAATTCAAATTAGCTTGCCTGACAAAAATGGAAAGAGGGGATATCCTATCTAATGCCAGAAGAATTAAGTAAATAAATAAATAAATAAATAAATAAATAAATAAATAAATGTGTTTGCATGCAAAAGAGATGATTTTTTGTTTTTTATGCTTAATTTTGTTTCCCATACACTTTTTTAAATTTATTTTTATATGACTCAGCAGAAGACTTTAACATGTGTTCCTGTGATCACGTATGTAATTCACTGGAATACTTCTGTATTTCAGTGTACTATGTCAGTTACTGTAATAACTGACATAATGCCTATTAGATAGTACATGGCAAGCCTAAGGGCAACTGCATAGTAATAGCGTACTAGAAGGACCCTTCTCTATTTAAACCTTTAGTCAGCCTTGACAGCTGCCCAACAGATATCGCTGTTATATAACTTTGCACCAAAAGAGGCATAGATGCCTGTGATGAGAACAAGTCCTGCCACTTTACAAATCACTAGTCAGACCACACATGGAGTACTGTGTACAGTTCTGGGCTCCTGTGAACAAGGCAGACATAGCAGAGCTGGAGAGGGTTCAGAGGAGGGCAACTAAAGTCATAACTGGAATGGGTGGACTACAGTACCCAGAAAGATTATCAAAATTAAGGTTATTCACCATAGAAAAAAGAAAACTAAGGGGAGATCTAATAACAATGTATAAATATATTAGGGGTCAGTACAGAGATCTCTCCTAACATCTATTTATCCCCAGGACTATGACCAGGGGACTAGAGAAACTAAGGATTCTCCATCAAAATAGAAGAGCATTCTTTACTATGAGAGCAGTAAGACTATGGACTGCTCAGAGGAGGTTGTGATGGTGAACTTACTAAAAGAATTTAAGAGGGTCCTAGATGTATTTCTGGGGTGTAATAATATTACAGGTTATTAGAATTCTGGACAATGAGTCAGGAATTTTTGCCCCTAAAATGAGGAAAATTGGCTTCTACCTCACAGGGTTTTTTTGCCTTCTTTTGGATCAACTTGCAGGCTCACAGGCTGAACTACATGGAAGTATGTATTTTTTCAGCCTTATAAATTTTGTTACTATGTTACTTTCTCTAAAGACAACCATTTATGAAAGCAAAGTATTAGCTGACCATTGCACCCTGTTGCCAATATTGATATTCAGTTGCTTTAGGTTGCTGTGGAGCCTTAAAGTCAGACGCACAAGCATCATTGGTAAGAACAAGGAGATTGATTAGTGTTACGTGTCCTGCTGATGTCAGTGCAGCAACTCCCGGAGAAGCCTGTGTAGAGGATAGGAGTTGTAGTGGCCCTGATGACTTGTTGTGTCACATTATACTCCCTCAGGTTATTGCTCCTTGAGGATCGACGCAGTGGAAACATAGTACTGAAGAATGAGACCAGAATTAGGCTACTTGCACACTTGCGTTTGCAGGATCCATTTGTGAGATCCGTCCAGGCTCTCACAAATGGATCAGTCAGTCATAATAATACAACCGTCTGCATCCGTTCTGAACTGATCCATTTGTATTATCTTTTACATAGCCAAGACGGATCCGTCATGAACTCCATTGAAAGTCAATGGAGGACGGATCCATGCCCATTGACTTACATTGTGAGTCATGGCGGATCCGTTTGCATCAGTTTCTTCATGCGGACACCAAAACACAGCAAGCAATGTTGTAGTGTCCGCCTCCAAAACGGAATGGAGACTGAACTGTCGCACGACAATTTTTATAATCGAAGTCTATGGTGTCGCACTGCGACATGTTACGACTGCGACGCAACAGATGCAGAAAAATCCATCTTGTATGGAGTTTGTGCGACTTTCGTGTCGCAGTCACAGCATTTCGCATGTAACTACAACCAGAAGCAAACAATAAAATACATAATGCACAACAATATACAATTTTTTGTACTGCCAGGCCTGGGGTACCACACCAGGACACATCTCACTGCCCTAAGGCGTTATGAGGAATTATAAACTGTATGCAAATCTGCTACAGTCATTGATGAAAAACTTAGGAGTGATATGTAGCTTGTGGCACAAATCATAGTGCAAACAACTTTGGCACAAAAACTTTTCCTGCACTTATATACTAATTAAAAAAATGTGTCTAGTTTCCAAGTATTAGACTAATTTATTGAGAAGAAAGTGAGAAAATGGTGCAAATATTGGTGCAACTCGAGGCATAAATTTCAGTTTCTGACTATTATTAAAAATATGGCAAATTTATTAAGAAATATGCATCTTTAAATAAATTGCACACAAATCACTCCATCGCTCATGGGAGCACAGCAGCTTTCTGATACAACTGATCACCGGGGATTCTGGGACTTTGATGCCCGCTGATGTGATAATGATGACCTATCCTGAGGATAAGTCATAAATATCTTTTTCTGGATAACCCCCATAAAGAAGAAAATAAAAGACAAGGGTCATGTGCCTTTAAGTAATATGAACAAATACAGTATAACAACTTGTTTCAAATAAATCCAATAAATGAATTTACATGTAACACACATATGGTGTTTTGGCTTAAGCATTCTGTTTTTTTTTTAATATATTCATTGACAAATTCATATTCTTGTTAAGATTAATTTGACCACCTGTACGCCAAAGCTGGCTTATGGAAATTATGATGAGCATATTCAAGAATATCTTCAACCTAGAATTAATATAAGATACCAGAACTGATTTTTTTTTTTAGTTATGTAATGTACTATATTTGTATTAAAGAGGTTAAAGTGACCCACCGGTTCAAGAATAAAAATTCACATTAACAGGGCAAAGAACAGAACACTTGCCTGGTGACTCCCTTTTAATTTTTTTTAGCTGAAGATCCACCAATTCCTGGCTTCTCTTCTGCCATCAAAGATGACTGCACTGATTTTCAGACTGTTTGATACATACGGTACTCTGCATTTGGTAGCCCAAGAAACTTCCTGCTGCCCTTGAGGGCTAATCCAAATGCAACAAGAACTTTCTTGGGCTATCGATGCACAGCGTGGCAGTCTAAGAGGTGGTGCGGCCATCTTGGATGGCAGACGAGGAGTCGAGAATTTGTGGATTTGCAAGTAAAAAGAGGAAAAGAAGGGCACCAGGTAAGTGTTATGTTCCCCAGTCAATGTGAATTTTTTTCTTGAAGGGTCATTTTAATTGCTTAAGAACATAATTTTGTTAATATGCTATTAGATGATTTTCAGTTTGTATCCACCATCAGTTAGCAAGGGCAGAGTCCAGCTACAAAAAGCAGACATGCACAATTCTCTTTCTAGAGGATGAAATACATCATTTAACTTTCCTTCAAATTTGTTAAATGGGTTGTTTGGGACATATAAAAATCCATCAGAAAGCAAGGATTTTGATAAAATAATAAAATATTATTCATCTGGAAAATTCTTTGACCCTCTAGCACCACTGCTTCAGTGCTCATTCTGGTCTCTGTTGCTGCCCTGTAAGTGATGATGTTGCAATTACCTTCATGTTAGCACTGCTGTCAATCAATGTCTGCTGTAGTCATCATGTATGGGTAGTAGAGATGAGCAAATCTATTCGCCGTTTCGTAGATTTGTATCGAATCCTCCATTTTTCCTACTCAGAAGCGAATCCGGATGTATTCAGATTCGCTTCGTATTATTTGCAAATGTTCTTAAAATTTTGAGCGCTAACGCTATATACGCTACGTACACTACGTACGCATTCTCCCCCCCCCCCTTGGCCCCCAGAATCGGGAAAATGCCGATATGCCCCCTCAAGAGCAGGAAAGTGAAGATACGCACCCCTAAGAAGCGGGAAAAACCAGCCTGGCCCACCGGGAACTAACTATTTGCACGTATAGGGAGTGACGACTCCTCCCTCATTACTCCGCCCTTCTCTCTAGTTCAAGCCAGCGGTGAACAAGATACCGCAGCATGGCGAAACAACTGCAACCAAAGTGGGGAAAGATGGTGTTTAGTAGCGAGTTACCCGAACCACCGTCCAGTTCAGAGGACATCAGAGTGTCACAATTGGCCAAGAGAATCCCACCGGGTCCTGACTCGATGTTCGCAGTGCCGGCTGGTGCGGCGGAGGCGGCTGGAACGTCCACTCCACTGCCCAGGAGGGGAACAACAACAACAACACCTTCTATGCAGTAGAATCCCATCCTGCCTGCATCAGTGACGACCCACGTTCAGACCCTATGGGACTACAAGAATGCGGTGGAGGACTAGGTCATCCAAGTACTGGACCATCCGAGGTCGGGATACCCTACACTGGAGCAGCGTAAGGGAACCGTCTTATGGTTTTCAATAGAGCAAGGCTGTGGCTTCCTTGCAGATGACGAGGATGGCAAGGAGTACTTTGTGGGCTGCAGGTCAGTGAAACGGCCTTACCTGCCCAAACCCCGCCACAGTCTATACGTGGGGGATCACGTGAAATATACCTCCATGGCATCTCTGAAAGGCCCCTTTGCTACCGGGGTTACCTTATTATCTAAGCCCCTGGTACCTGCATCAGCACCAGAAGTTTGGCCGGAGGAACCACCAGGTGAAGGACGCGTGCGTTGCCTACAGGAGTCACCAGATGGCACCCTCCGTTTCAAGGAAAAGCCACAGCCACAGCCGGAGCCTCTGATCGCTGGATTGCCACCACCACCACCACCAGCACCATCACAGTCCTTTCAGCTGGGTCAGCTGACAACATCATCGTTTACTTTCCAGTCCACGGTGATCCAGTACCAACTACCCTGGAAAATGAAGTCAGCAGCAGCCAGGGAAGCTTGCCTGGGTGCAACCTTGCCTGAACCACTGCAGCCAGAAGTCCTTTCCCCTGCTGTCCTGGTAGGAGTATACGGAAAAGTGAAGGCGCAAGTGGCTGCATTGCTCACCAGTGTGACCACCACGCGGACCCAGTCAAGTCCAACTTCTGGCAGAAGAGGGCAGTGGAGCTCCACCACGGCAGCCAGCTTGGCCTACAGGAGGCAGGAGCGTCCTCTGATGTCATTCAGTAGCAGTTCCAGTGAGGAGGACTTCCCTCATCTTAGGAACCCTTCTACTGACTGTCAGTCTGGCTGATTTAAAGGACACCTCTGGAGGACTTATGGGAGCCATAACATGGACTGTAGCTGATGGGTGAGAGCTAGTTGGCACTTGTTTTTAGTTTATGTTGTTTTTATTGCCCCCTGTTTGACTCTCACCCAGATAGACATGGCTTTTCAGGACCACCCCCCCCCCTATTCTGCACCTAAGCATGCCTATTTTCCTTTTTCCCCCCTTCTCAGGTTATTTGGGAGCCCGCTTTGCTAAAAGGGTTAGCTATTTGCATCTATTTTATATTATCCATTTGAATTACACGTTACCTGTTTGGTTTACAAAATTACCTCACGTGGATTACAATAGAATTTTGGACTGTGTTGAAGTGTTTTATCATGCCAAGGAGCCACGAGGAGAGACTCAAACATATATCTGAGCCTATTATGCTTGCAAATGTGAAATTGCACTAAAATGTTTGCATAATTGTCTTTGCTGTATTTTAGCAATAATGTTTTTACAGGTTCAGCAACGTTCAAGCACTTTAGCCCATTATTTGTATTGCTTTTCAGGTACTGCAATGTGTCCTATTATGCACTTATTGTACAGTGTTTTTTAGTAAATTATGCACTTAGCCATATAGCTAGCACCTTACTTTTTTACCTCATATGGACTGCCTCTAAAGACTGTACGCCGCGGCCTAGCCTCGTGCGTATGACGCAATTGAGAGTCAATAGTACGCTAAGGATTCGTACGCACTTTGTTCACTAATGCTTACGTATTGCATATTTTTAACAACGCTGACTGTATGTTCGTAATTTGTGCAGGAATGTTTACAAAACAATCATTATTTTTTATTGGAAATTCGACTGAATAAATTCGTATTAAGAACGAATCTTGTCATAAATTTGGAGCACCAGAGTGGTGGCACTGGAGTGGAGAGGTATTTTCCAGGTGCGTAATACTTTTCTTTGTATTTGCTTTCTCTTATAGAAAGCTTACAGATCCTACAAGTCTATCAAGATTCATTGGGATGCTTTTGAAAAGGGATCTGTCACACCTGCCATGGCTCACCTTATAAAACAGAAGTTAGGACAGTATAAAAAGACCACACTATACACTGTATGGACAAAGGCATTGGTACACCTACACATTACAGCTACAGGAGCTTTTATGACATCCCATTTTAAATTCATAGGCATTAATATGGAGTTGGTTCCCCCTTTGCAGCTAAAATAGCTTCCACTGTTTTGAGTAAGCTTTCTACAAGGTTTCAGAGTGTGTCTGTGGGAGTTTTTGCTCATTCATGCAGGAGAGCATTTGTGAAGTCAGACACTGATGTTGGACAAAAGGGCTTGGCCTGTCTCCGTTCTAATTCATCCCAAAAAGATTGAGTAGCGTTAAGCTAATCGAAGCAACTGAAGTGGAATTCGATCCAAAGTTTAGGAAAAATTTGATTTGTGGTAACAAATAGTTTTTTTTTTTTTAAATTGCTGCTGCACATGTTGCAAAATGAAAGTAAGAAGCCCGGGAATGTGATATGACCCATAATGCCATGCAGCCAGCCAATCCACAGATACCCATCCATTGTGATGTCACAGCCCTATAAAAGCCTCATCCTGTGCAGTCTCCACCATTTCACTGTGAGCTGAGTTTAGGGAAAGACATGAGAAGTGCTTATGCACTAGGGACAGTGTTTCAGAAAGCTTTTAATGGAAGAATATTGAATAGGGAGAATGCAGGGACAGTGTAGGGAGATCGTAGGGAGAGTTTTAGAGACTGTAGGGTGAGAATAGGGAGAGCATAGTGCAGGTTGAGTGTATTCACTGTGTGCATCTTATTGAAGTGCTGCCACAATCCCAGTTAATCTGTTAGTTTATACATAGAATTACTGTGACTCAGTATTAATGCGTAGTCTAATATACAGTATCGTCTTGTGCATCTTGTTAAACTGCTGCTACAATCCCCGTTAATCTACACTATGGCCAATAGACAGTTGCTTGGGCTATCCAAAGGGTACGGGCAGTGGCACGGGGCCCCCAAAATAGATTTTTCTGGTGGGCCCTTGATAACCCAGTAACACTGCCCCCTGCTGTGTCTCCTCTTGCTAAAATTCTGGTCACCAATATCAGATTGGCTGGGATCGACTCCCGGCACCCCCGCTGATCAGCTGTTTGTCTCTGCTCTGTTTACCGCTTTGCCACAGCCATTGCAGTGGTGAACAGGGGTAATTACAAGTATGGAATCCCCATTTACTTCTATGGGATAGCTTCTTCTGTTCAAGTGAATACTACAGAGCATAGAAGTGAAAGTGGACGCCATACTTGTACTTATACTTGTACACCACTGCAATTGTCGCGGCGAGCAGGTGATAGTAGCAAAGAAGGCAGCGCTAGTACGAGTGATGCCTTCTCTTCAAACTGATCAGCTGATCTGCAGAGGTGTCGGGAGTCGTACCCCCGACAATCTAATATTGATAACCTATTCTGAGGATAGGTCATCAGTAGTAAAAATCAGACAACCTCTTTAAAAACAGCTGACTGCCATACAATGGGAGATGCAGGTGTTTGACTAATAAATAGGATGAGTTGCCGCCTGCCCATAGAAAGGGAAGAGACAGGCTGCAGAGGGGGGAGTTTAAAAAAAAAAGCTAAAAAGGTTTAAAATTACACTGAAGAACAGCATTTTATGCATTCATATAGTTAAAATAAATGTGTAAAATACTCCAGATATTTTATTTTGTTTAATTTGTGGGATAATTCCCTCAACAGCTGTACAGAGGAAGAGTTGGTAACCATCATGTTGCTGCCGTGCTCTATATAACACTGACCCTTACAGATAATATCTAAAGATGACCATTTAGGTGATGTGAAGTGAAAAACATCTGTCGTTCTGTAGATGTAACTTACTAAACTTGTACTGTGTGGTATTTCAGCTCAGAGGTGACAAGAATACCATGAAGGGGTTATTGTGTGATTGTTAGTGATCTGTAAAGTTTCAAATCAAATCAATTTATCTTGTCATTTCTTGGTATTTCTGCCATTTATTTCAGAAACACTGTTAGTGAGCCAAGTTTAGAAAAGGTCGTGGTGAGATAAAGTTTATAACAATGAAAAGAGTAAAGAACTATATATGATATATAAGGGTGAGTACACATCTCCGCTATATATTCCCGTTGTTCAAACAATGAAAGTAACGGAAGGGTCCGATTCGGCACATAACTGACCTGGATGGAGCTGAAGAGACTCCATTGACTACAGTGGGGCCTGATCAGTTTTCGGGATCCCTTTTTTTTTAATGGACAAAATAGTCTTGCATGCAGGACTTTTTTGTCCGGACTTTTTGAAAAAGAAAAATGAGCACAGATCTGAATTTTAAGAAAAGCCAAATTATGAAGTCTAACCAAGAGGGTCTGGACATCATCAGAATAACACTTACTGAAAATAGTAAGTGAACCTGTAACATGGTCAAGGGTGCTCAAAGCTCATTGGTGAGAACAGAAAGCAAAGGTTAACACGTTTGTTCGAATCTCCCAGAACAGCTACTGTAACGACCAAGGCTGAAGAGGCAATGTGTGAGTGTGGTGGCCTGATGGGGAAAGTAGTTAGTACTCACGTTTCTGCAGCTCCCTGAGCCGATGTGCAGTGACGGAAAGGCAGGCACTGGATTCCTTTGGGCTCAAACTCTGATCTCCTGACAGATGTTGATTGAGGTGCCCTTGAAGGTACAGGGTTTTAGGTGCAGCGAAGGCAGGGCCTCTGAGGTTCATGATGCCAGAACCGTTGCGTGCAAATGAGGTGTGGAAATAATGTGGAGTCAGTTTAGATAAATAACTGGAACATTCACTGGTAATCAGTTGCCCTAGGTAGTTGTATTGTAATCCATACGATGCACATCACAGTTAGCTGCAGCTGTAATCCTAGTAACAGGCTCTTGGTGAGGTATAGATTTTGATCACACTTAGACTGTGGTAACTTCTGGCTGACTATCTTCTAGGTGTTGAATATACATACAAAAACTGCTTCACATGGACAATATACATATGTCTTGCCTTCCTGGTTTACTCACAATTTCCATAAGTATTGTTCACCCTGTCCATAGAGGAATGCCGCTCTGCATACAGCTTGTACTTCACTGTAGAGTATGAACAGTCACTGTAGGCTAACTCCTGTCTGACATTGGGTGCTAATGGATTGTATAGGCTGAGGTAGCAAGCTCGTCTCCACTAGTCTCTCTCTTTACTCTCTCACACAAATGGTGGTCCGGACTGATGCCCTGGTAGACAGTTGGATGTTACTGTGACACATCACCTACCTAAACACTGTACTGATCAAGAATACCCCTAAAGGCTGTGCTCCCTTTCAGCAGGATAGTGCCCCTGTCATGCTGCTAATACATGCAGCGATCTCCTCCTCAGTATAGAGACAAGCAGATTGTCCATATACTGTCTTATTGTTTGCCGGCAGCAGAGCGTCTGTTACATAGCACCATCTGCCGCCGGCAAACCACAGTTTTTTAACACATTAAAAAATCCTGATTACCTGATGAACAAGCATTTACTCAGATCAGACCCCATCAGGCCATTACTCACCACTTTATGGTTTTCTTCCAGCTCACACTGCACTTTAACCTGCTGTTGCACAGTGTCAAGAAATTAGGTTAAATCACAATTAGTGTTGAGCGAGCATGCTCAGCCGAACTCGCTGTTCGGCCGAGCATGCCGGCTCTCGGGTACACTCCATGCTCTAGTCCCCTCCCAGCACGCTAATTAATTAGCATGCGGGGAGGGATGGCATTCAGTGTTTTGCTAGTAGCCATCTTAGCTACTGGCATTATACTGATTGGCTGGCCGGAAACGTGTCACCGGGTGCCACACAGCACCCGGTGACGCCTTTCCGACCAGTGTTAGTCAGGGATAGCTGCCGCAAGGAGGGAGAGAGTGTAGGGAAAGAGGCACGCTAGGCAGGGATAGATTTTATTTTACAAGCAAATAAAAGCCCTTTTAAGGGCTATTGGACAATTTGGGGGCAATTTTTTATTTAAATTAGGGGACTTGTGTAAACCAGGCACCCCCCGCTCGGTTTAGTCCCATTGACTTACATTATGCTCGGGTGCTCGGTCGAGCACTCGAGCACCCCGCGTGCTCGGCCACAGCACCTGAGCATACGAGCAAACAGGTGCTCGATCATCACTAATCATAATATACACAGTTTTAGGCGCTCCCTAACAACAAATCTTTTTAGACTGGCATATCATATCCCCTGATCTAACCCCTCTCCATATATAGACCATTTCCTGAACCTTATCCTCAACCAAACTCTCCACTGGACCCATGTGGCAGAATCACTACAGATATCAGCTGGTGACTGGCTCATGCAGCTTTGAATCTGCTCCCATATTTTCCCAAGATGGCTAGACCATTGTCCAAAGCACAATTACCTTTTGTGCCATCCCTATGTCCTCATAGATTGTAAGCTCTTGCGAGCAGGGCCTTCATTCCTCTTGTTGTAATTATTGATTTGTCTGTTGCTTTGTTATTTATGACTGTTTGTACATGAACCCCTGAATTGAAATGCACTGTGGAATATGTTGGCGCTTTATAAATAAAGATTATTATTATTTGTGCGCGCCTATGTACACTATGTCCTAATGCTGCATGCCTACAGGAAATAGTGCAGAGCTGTGCCCGGAAGAAGATCAGTGAGGGTGAGTAGAGCCAGCAATGGGCCTCCTGCACTGCTCCCCATATCCCCTGCATGCTGATAACCGCTTCCATTAGGACTATAAGACGCACTGCCACTTTTCCATCACCTTTGGGGGAAACAAAGTGTGTTTTAAAGTCTGAAAAATGCAGTATACAGTGCCTTGCGAAAATATTTGTCCCCCTGGAACTTTTCAACCTTTTGCCACATTTCAGGCTTCAAACAAAAAGATATAACATTTTACATTTTTGGTGAAGAAGCAACAACAAGTGGGTCACAATTGTGAACTGGAACGAAATTTATTGGATCATTTAAACTTTTTTTGTAATAATAAAACTGAAAAGTGGGGCGTGCAAAATTATTTGGCCCCCTTGCATTAATACTTTGTTGCGCCACCTTTTGCTGCGATTACAGCTGCAAGTCGCTTGGGGTATATCTCTATCAGTTTTGCACATCTAGAGACTGAATTTCTTGCCCATTATTCCTCGCAAAACAGCTCGAGCTCTTTGAGGTTGGATGGAAAGCGTCTGTGAACAGCAGTTTTCAGCTCTTTCCACATATTCTCAATTGGATTCAGGTCTGGACTTTGACTTGGCCATTCTAAAACCTGGATACGTTTATTTTTTAACCATTCCATTGTAGATTTTGCTTTATGTTTGGGATCATTGTCTTGTTGGAAGATAAATCTCCGTCCTAGTCTCAGGTCTTTTGCAGACTTCAACAGGTTTTCATCCAGAATGGTCCTGTATTTGGCTCCATCCATCTTCCCATCAATTTTAACCATCTTACCTGTCCCTGCTGATGAAATGCAGGCCCAAACCATGATGCTGCCACCACCATGTTTGACAGTGGGGATGGTGTGTTCAGGGTGATGAACTGTGTTGCTTTTACGCCAAACATATTGTTTTGCATTATTTCCAAAAAGTTCGATTTTGGTTTCATCTGACCAGAGCACCTTCTTCCACATGTTTGGTGTGTCTCCCAGGTGGCTTGTGGCAAACTGTAAACAAGACTTTTTATGGATATCTTTGAGAAATGGCTTTCTTCTTGCCACTCTTCCATAAAGACCAGATTTGTGAAGTGTTCGACTGATTGTTGTCCTATGGACAGACTCTCCCACCTCAGCTGTAGAGCTCTGCAGTTCATCCAGAGTGATTATGGGCCTCTTGGCTGCATCTCTGATCAGTCTTCTACTTGTTTGAGATGAAAGTTTAGAGGGACAGCCGGGTCTTGGTATATTTGCAGTGGTCTGATACTCCTTCCATTTCAATATGATCGCTTGCACAGTGCTCCTTGGGATGTTTAAAGCTTAAGAAATCTTTTGGTATCCAAATCCGGCTTTAATCTTCTCCACAACAGTATCGCGGACCTGCCTGGTGTGTTCCTTGGTCTTCATGATGCTCTCTGTGCTTTAAACAGAACACTGAGACTATCACAGAGAAGGTGCATTTATACAGAGACTTGATTACACAAAGGTGGAGTCTATTTATCTTAATCAGTCATTTAGGACAACTTTGGATCATTCAGAGATCCTTAATGAACTTCTGGAGCGAGTTTTCTGAACTGAAAGCAAATGTGCCGAATAATTTTGCAAGTCCCACTTTTCAGTTTTATTATTACAAAAAAAGTTTAAATGATCCAATAAATTTCGTTCCACTTCACAATTGTGACCCACTCGTTGATTCTTCGCCAAAAATGTAAAATGTTATATCTTTTTGTTTGAAGCCTGAAATGTGGCAAAAGGTTGAAAAGTTCCATATAATATTATATTATACACACACATACTGTATATCTATATATGCAAAAGTAAAATAAGAAGTTCAGCCTAACACATATAGTAGTGCATCGTTAGATTAACACATTCTGAATCAGTTGTAACAATAACTATAAATATTTACACTTCATGAATAAGAGAATAGACATTTATCTTCCACGTCGTGTAGAACATAGCCTCCTGGCTACAGATAAAATACAACAGAGAAAATCTGACTAAAAAAGAAGCTCAACAAGATTTATTGAATTCTTCTTTGTAACTCTTGGCCACATCATAAAGAACATTTATGCAAAAAACATTTCCTCTTTCTTAACATTTTTTGTATAAAGACCACTCTCTTTGGTGACAGAAATGTACTCAAGTACCTGATATCTGATTTGTGTGAGTTTGGCGGCTGGTGATTCCAGATGTGAACAGTGGATTTGTATTTGGATGTTCAGTTTTGCATTTTCTGGGTGGTCTCTGAACAACTAAGGATGGTAATTTTCCAAAATAAGAATACGAAATAAGAATTTTCTCATGGCCCCTGTAGTAATCCCCAACCATCAATTTCCTTTTGTTACCAGATGACTTATATTGTTCCCTTAAATGGTCTTCGTGAAAATAAATTAATAGCCTAGAAGCTATTCAATTCTGTTTTTGGCCTTATTATTTATTTCTTCTTTTAAAAATTAACTTTTATTTTTTTTATTTTAAAATAAACATAAAACTTTATAGTATGTCTGTATATCTTTCTGTGTTTCTTTTTTCAAAAGCCTTTAATAATAATAAAAAAATCTAAAAACTTTAGTGTGTTCCTAAATGGCCTTCACCACAATTATGAATGTATCTAAGCTAAGAGAGGACATTGGCCTCAAAAATAAAAATGCAGTCACAAAATGGGATATTTTTAAAACCGCTCTAAACTCTAATTGTAAGCAGAGCATACCTTATGGGTAAGGGTGAAAGGACGAAACAAGAAAAAAATACGTGGATAAATGGAAATGTAAAGGAAACAATAAATGACAAAAAGAAATCATTTGAATCACTAAAAAAGGGGAGTGACAAAGAAGCATTGAAAAACTATAAGGAAAAAAATAGATTATGTAAAAGACAAAAAAAAGCAGCCAAACTATAGACAAAGAAATTCATTGACAAAGAGAGTAAAACTAATCCTAAAATGTCATTCAATTATGTACATGGTAAAAAGTATAAATCTAAAGGTGTCTGTCTTTTACAGAGTGATTAAGGGAGAGTTGCAGAGAGCGATGAGGAGGAAACAAAGCTATTACATATTTTTTCTCCACTGTATTTACTAAGGAAAATAAGCTTTCAGATAAAATGTAGAGTGTAAAAGTTAATCCCCCATTAAAAGTGCCCTGTCTGACCGTGGAAGAAGTACAGCGGTGTCTTGAAAAGATTAAACTAGACAAATCGAAGGGACCAGATGGCATATACCACCATATCCTAAGAGAAATAAGTAATGTCACAGACAGACACTTATTTCTGATATTTAAGGTCTCTATACTGACAGGGAGTCTTCCACATGATTGGTGCTTAGCAAATGTGGTGACAATATTCAAAAAGGCGTAAAAAACAGCCTGGAAACTACTGCATAGGCCGGTAAGTGTTGTGGGTAAACTGTTTGATGGTTTTCTAAGAGATGCTATCTTGGAGTACCTCAATGAAAATTAAAAAATAATGCCATATCAGCATGGTTTTATGAGGGATCGGTCATGTCAAATGAATCTTATCAGTTTCTATAAGGAGATAAGTTCTAAACTGGACTGGGGTTAATCAATGGATGTCATATATCTGGACTTCTCCAAAGCATTTGACACTGTACCACATAAAAGGTTAGTATATAAAATGACAATGCTTGGACTGGGAGAGAATGTCTGCATGTGGGTAAGTAACTGGCTCAGTGATAGAAAACAGAGGGTGGTTATTAATGGTACACAATCAGATTGGGTCACTGTCACTAGTGGGATACCACAGGGGTTAGTATTGGAAGGGTCACTAGTGGGTTACCACAGGGGTAAGTACTGGGCCCTATTCTCTTCAATATTTTCATTAATGATCTTGTGGAAGGCTTGCACAGTAAAAGGGTAAAATTTTTGCAGATGACGCTAAACTGTGTAAAGTAATTAACACTCTGTTTGCTCTTTCCCATTGAAGTAAATAGGGATGGAGGAGCTGTAGTTAAACCTGTTCACCATTGACAATGCCGCAACAAAGAGAGAGCAACACTAGAAATAACACTGCATTCACATAAAACAGCTGACTGCTGGGGGTGCTAGGAGTTGGACCCCCAGAGATCTGATATTGATGGCCTATCCTGAGGGCAGGTCATCAATATAGGAAACTGGCCAACCCTTTTAAAGGCAATGTGTAACAATTTTTTTTTTCTGCCAGTTAAAATCAGATAGCGACCAATATCCTATTTTTAATCTCTTTTTATGTTCTGATTTCGGATTTTTTTTATTCTATTTCCTTAATATGATTATGGGGAGACCATCTTGCCTGAGTTGTCCTTAACAGCATTTACAAAGAATTAAGAAAATTGCTTTATGGCAGCCCCATGTCTGTGGAGGGGACCTCATTGACTTCTATAGGATAGTTTTCTAGGCATGCTCTGTGACCTGTGCAGAGATCAATGTACAAGAAAATAACATATTAGCTTTGACAATCATCTATTATAAATGGTGGATCATGTTTTATCTGTCATCGTAATCCTGCTGGTAATTATATCATCTCTGTGTACAGATAAGCAGATAATTGCAGTAAAGGGATCTGTACAGACAGAAGTGGTGCCTATTATTAGGCTTAGTGGTCAGTGCAAAAACCTTAGGATTTTATGTTTTTTGTTTAAATATAGATAGTTACATGGAAAAGGAAACATAACCACCAAAAATTCTTTAAAAATATGTAAACAAAAATTATGACAATAGGTCAATATTCTCTGCTGTTCAGTTTGCACCTCCAACTAGGGAAGTCGGGCAGTAGAAGAATTTGGCATGTTGGATTTCAACAAGCCATATCATTTAATTTCATGCTATCAGGGGTTTCTGACAGTGTATTATTCCCGTCTCCCCATTAAGACCCCTTTCAGCTTCTGATTATATCTTGGATCACTCCACATTTCCATCGTATCCACAATTTTATACAAGTGTTTTTGTGGAGTCTTGACTTCTGTATTTATGGGATCAAGGTAATGGTCCCTCTATCCATGGGACAGAGTCTATATCAGTACCATCGTGTAAATGGCAGTACTACAATTGGCAATCTCCCTGTTTATGAATCCCCTGCCGAATTTTCATTGTCTTTAGCACCTTATGATCAATGTATATGTCCTTATATGTTTTGTGTGTATTAAGCTACTGTCATTTGCCCAAACTGGCAAATTCTGGGATGTTGAGCATTTTCTCTTTTACACTAATTGTGTGAAGAGATTTTGCCCCACTATGTACACTAGTGAAGAATTCTGGTAGTTGGGGCAATATTTTAAAGTGTATTTATGGTCTATATTTATACAATTTTTGTATTACATACTACTCAGTATACAGTGCCTTGCGAAAGTATTCGGCTCCCTGGAACTTTTTAACCTTTTGCCACATTTCAGGCTTCAAACAAAAAGATATAACATTTTACATTTTTGGCGAAGAATCAACAACGAGTGGGTCACAATTGTGAAGTGGAATGACATTTATTGGATCATTTAAACTTTTTTTGTAATAATAAAACTGAAAAGTGGGAAGTGTAAAATTATTCGGCACATTTACTTTCAGTTCAGAAAACTCACTCCAGAAGTTCATTGAGGATCTCTGAATGATCCAAAGTTGTCCTAAATGACTGATGAAGATAAATAGAATCCACCTGTGTGTAATCAAGTCTCCGTATAAATGCACCTGCTCTGTGATAGTCTCAGTGTTCTGTTTAAAGCACAGAGAGCATCATGAAGACCAAGGAACACACCAGGCAGGTCCGCGATACTGTTGTGGAGAAGATTAAAGCCGGATTTGGATACCAAAAGATTTCCTAAGCTTTAAAGATCCCAAGGAGCACTGTGCAAGCGATCATATTGAAATGGAAGGAGTATCAGACCACTGCAAATCTACCAAGACCTGGCCGTCCCTCTAAACTTTCATCTCAAACAAGGAGAAGACTGATCAGAGATGCAGCCAAGAGGCCCATGATCACTCTGGATGAACTGCAGAGCTCTACAGCTGAGGTGGGAGAGTCTGTCCATAGGACAACAATCAGTCGAACACTTCACAAATCTGGTCTTTATGGAAGAGTGGCAAGAAGAAAGCTATTTCTCAAAGATATCCATAAAAAGTCTTGTTTACATTTTGCCACAAGCCACCTGGGAGACACAAGAAAACATGTGGAAGAAGGTGCTCTGGTCAGATGAAACCAAAATTGAACTTTTTGGAAATGATGCAAAACAATATGTTTGGCGTAAAGGCAACACAGCTCATCACCCTGAGCACACCATCCCCACTGTCAAACATGGTGGTGGCAGCATCATGGTTTGGGCCTGCATTTCATCAGCAGGGACAGGTAAGATGGTTAAAATTGATGGGAAGATGGATGGAGCCAAATACAGGACCATTCTGGATGAAAACCTGTTGGAGTCTGCAAAAGACCTGAGACTAGGATGGAGATTTATCTTCCAACAAGACAATGATCCCAAACATAAAGCAAAATCTACAATGGAATGGTTAAAAAATAAACGTATCCAGGTTTTAGAATGGCCAAGTCAAAGTCCAGACCTGAATCCAATTGAGAATATGTGGAAAGAGCTGAAAACTGCTTTTCACAAACGCTCTCCATCCAACCTCAAAGAGCTCGAGCTGTTTTTCAAGGAAGAATGGGCAAGAATTTCAGTCTCTAGATGTGCAAAACTGATAGAGACATACCCCAAGCGACTTGCAGCTGTAATCGCAGCAAAAGGTGGCGCAACAAAGTATTAGTGCAAGGGGGGCGAATAATTTTGCACTCCCCACTTTTCAGTTTTATTATTACAAAAAAAGTTTAAATGATCCAATAAATTTCGTTCCAGTTCACAATTGTGACCCACTTGTTGTTTATTCTTCACCAAAAATGTAAAATGTTATATCTTTTTGTTTGAAGCCTGAAATGTGGCAAAAGGTTGAAAAGTTACAGGGGGGCGAATACTTTCGCAAGGCACTGTATATTGAATATCAATGAAAATGTATTTTCTTTTTTTAATTTTTCTGTGAATTTCAGAATAACCCATTTATCCTGTGCAGACAGGAATTAGGGTCTTTCAATAGGAAAATATAGAAATAAGCAATTCTTAACACATATTATAATGCTTGCATTTTATTTAAGTGTTTGTAAACCTGAAGCCTTAGCAGATAACGCATTTAAGTAAGGTAAGACATTAAAAGCTTTAGTAAATGTACCTGCGATCAATGTTTGATTTAATAGCCTTCTTCCTTTTCAATGCAATTTGTTTGAAAGCAGAGTCTTCAGTATTGAACTTCACCTTTTGCCGGTGGGATAACGAACAGGACCTTCTGCTATCCCCTTCTCTTATATGGAGACATTGGGGCACCAGCTTCTTATAATACTTCTTATCTGAATCTATTTTAGGACACTGAAAACAGATCAATACAGTTGTTGGTTAGACTTAAACATCACTTGATACCGCATTACTCTCGGAAGTCATTGGATTTTTAAGAACTTCTTTACACTGGATGTTCTGTGATGGTCTCCTGGGGGTTTAGGCATTAGAAACAGGTGATTTTGCAATTTTCTAGATCAATAAAACTACTAAATTTAGGGGGTCATTTACTAAGCTGAAATATACCTAAATTAGGTGTATTTTAATCGCAGATGGTGACGCAATGTGACTGTTCCCCATTCACACCAGGTCTAAAATTGTGGGTGTGGCGTGGAAGTGTATGTTTGCTTGGAAGTTAGCTTACATTTATATCAGAGCTCGATGCACCGAGTTATGGCAAGGCCTGCGCCTCTAGCTATGGGTCTTTACTCAATAAATAAATGTGCCCCTTAGTTCTTAATCAAACTCATTTGTCAGGGCCATCAGTATTATTTTTCTGAACTCATGTATTAGAGGATCCCCAAATATAAAATTGCCAACGTAGTTCTAGAAAATGGTGGACTTTCTGTTAACACCAGCCACACGGCTGCATTATGGGTTTGTACAACCTCCAAACCGTATGGAGTCCTAACTGAGCACTCATAAGAGGAATTTATTAAGATTGGATTTTATGTATCTAGTATTGTGCTAGATGTACCAAAATGTGGTGTATCCTCAGAGGCCTATGCACCAAAAAATAAAGTCTATGCCAGGAAGAAGCTGGCTTAGATTTACATGCAAATTGTTAAATATGCCACCCATAACTCACCGTCTCGTCCACTTTACTTACAGGGGTGTAATGATTGCAGTCTCATAGGGTGCGACCGGGCCAGGTGGAGGGAGGGGCTCCGCTGTGCTTACATGTAGTAGTGTTCCGCACTGCCCCCATTAGTGCCTCCAACAGCCCCTAGTAGTGTCCCCCACTGCCCACAGTCTTCATATAACGGGGCCCGGCATTTTTACCTGCTGGGCCCCGTCAGAGCTCTCATTACCTGGGGCATTTCTGGAGGAACAAGGACCAGGGGTGTAACAATCATGGACACAGAGTGTGTGACGGGGCATTGCGTGGGGGAAGGGGGGGTGTTTGGGTTTAGATCCAAAGTTTGCCCTGGGGCCCTTACCACTCTAGTTACGCAACTTTATAGGGCTGTTTAGTCTGTGGGTGAACTGTAAGCATTTTGTTTTTTGGATGCAAAACCCTTCAGTTATCATCATCACAGCAAAATATAAAAATTAATCGCTCTGTTAATTGTGTCGGTGAGACATACCTATTGTTTTGGGTGTAAAACCCTTTAGTTGCCACTGTCACAGGGAAATGTAATAGTTAATCAGTCTGTTAATTATGTCAGTGAGACATACCTATTTTTTTGGTGCTACACACCTCCTTTGCATCCAGGGGCTGGCTGCCAAATTTTGGCCTGGGGGACAAGCACACAGCACTGGCCCATGTATAGCGGCCTACCCTTAACCTGTTTAAGTCCGCCTACCATATAAAGGTGGTATAGGTAAAAGGGCTTTAAATCGTTAAAAGGCGGCAGCTAGTTGTGTTTTCATGTTGGATCCCAGATACATTATTATTATTATTATTTATTATTAAAGCGCCATTCATTCCACAGCGCTGTACATGTTAAAAGGGGTTTACATACATAGTCTAGACAATTGCTCTAGGACAAACAAGTTACAGACTGGTACAGAAGAAGAGAGTGCCCTGCCCGTGAAGGCTTACAATCTATGCGGTATGGGAGGACACAGTAGGTGAGGGTAAAGCTGGTCATGGCAGTGTAGCAGCAGCAGGGTCACAGGTTGTAGGCTTGTCTGAAGAGGTGGGTTTTCAGATTTCTTTTGAAGGATTCCACTGTAGGTGAGAGTCTGATATGTTGGGGTACAGAGTTCCAGAGTATTGGGGCTGCACGGGAGAAATCCTGGAGGCGATTGTGTGAAGAGTTGATAAGAGTGGAGGAGAGAAGGAGGTCTTGTGAGGATCGGAGATTACGTGTGATACATGACATGGCTGAGTCCATAGCAACAGCTTGATCATTAGAGGGACCAGATTTACCAACTCCTGAACTGAAGAGACTCCACTAACTATTATGGGGTCTGCTCAGGATGCTGCTCCTTTACCGGACAAAAAGGTCTTGCATGCAGAACTTTTCTGTACGGTCTTTTTGACAGAATCTGTGACAGTGACCCAATTGCAAATGTGAATGGATAGTATTAGACGTATAGCATCAGGTGTATGTTTAAAACACAAATACAGAGCAAAAACCAAGATCACTACATACACAGCACCAGAACCAAGATCACTACATACATTCAGCACCAGAACCAGGCCCATATGTCAAACACAGCAACAAAATCAACAAGAAATATAGCACCATAACAAAACCCATAAGTTATATACAGAACCAGAACCAAGTTCACTGCATAAATACAGCACCGGAACCAAGTTCACTACATAAATACAGCACCAGAACCAAGTTCTCTACATAAATACAGCACCAGAACCAATCTCACTACATAAATACAGCACCAGAACCAAGCTCATAACATAAATACAGCACCAGAACCAAGTTCTCTACATAAATACAGCACCATAACCAAGCTCACTACATAAATACAGCACCAGAACCAAGATCACTACATAAATACAGCACCAGAACCAAGTTCTCTACATAAATACATCACCAGAACCAAGTTCACTACATAAATACAGCACCAGAACCAAGATCACTACATAAATACAGCACCAGAACCAAGTTCTCTACATAAATACAGCACCAGAACCAAGTTATCTACATAAATACAGCACCAGAACCAAGCTCATAACATAAATACAGCACCAGAACAAAGTTCACTACATAAATACAGCACCAGAACCAAGCTCACTACATAAATACAGCACCAGAACCAAGTTCACTACATAAATACAGCACCAGAACCAGGTTCACTACATAAATACAGCACCAGAACCAAGTTCAATACATAAATATAGCACCAGAACCAAGCTCATAACATAAATACAGCACCAGAACCAAGTTCTCTACATAAATACATCACCAGATTTTAAAAGTTCAGTATAGATACCATCTATAGAGTAGTCAGGTCAGCCCTCATCATATGACCTTGTACGGTGTGAAACTACAGCTCCCAGTATGGCCTGAACAAGTGTAAAGGGATGCTGGGAGTTGTTGCACAAAACAGCATGTTACCACCCATCATCAGCTGTAGATCATCCAAGTGACTACAACACTCATCATACACAGTCAGTAGCAGAATAATTATTCCCATTTAGTTACTTACAGATGGCATCTTCTCCCGAGTTCTTCCCCATCTGGTTCAGGCCACCATGATGACTTCTCCACAATTCAGCTCTGCAGAAGATCTCTTCAGCTTCACGCTTTACCAACACATTGGTACCCTGCATACTAACACAAACGCATCTTAGTGCCACATGCTGTGCCCTGAATATAACAGCAGCATTAGTGCTCCACACAGGGTCCCAATAGTAGTGCCACATAATCTGTGCCCTCTGTATATAGTGCCACATACTCTTTGCCCTCTGTATACAGTGCCATATGCCCTCTGTATATAGTGCCACATGCTCTGTGCCCTCTGTATACAGTGCCATATGCCCTCTGTGTATAGTGCCATATGCTCTGTGCCCTCTGTATATAGTGCCACACACAATGCCCCTAATGCTAGTGCCACATGCTTGGTGCCCCTTATAAAAAGTGCCTCTTATATGTGCCCCCTTTATGTATAGTGCCTCTTCTGAGTGCTCCCTGAATACAGCGTACACACACTGTACTATAATACTCGGTAAAAGCTAGAATGCAGTGGGTGAGACGTCATTGGCTACAAGTTACTGACGGTCACATGACAAGCTAGATGCAGTGGATATATATAGCATATACAGCAGTCTATATACTATATATCTGTACACACTACATCTATTATACTTTTATAATACATGCAGTATATACAGATATATAGTATATTCAGCAGTGCACTGATTTGTGAGGTACGAGGTATAATAGATGCAGTGCGTACAGATATATAGTACTGTATATACAGCAGTGTACTGACATGGGAGGTATGAGGTATAAATTACACCTCGTATCTCACATGAGTACACTGCTTTGTATACTATATACCTGTACACACTGCATGTGTTATACCTCGTACCTCACATATTAGTACACTGCTGTATATACTATATATCTGTACACACTGCATCTATAATAGTTCATATATCAGTACACTGCTGTATATACTATATATCTGTACACACTGCATCTATTATACCTCATATCTCACATATTAGTACACTGCTGTATATACTATACGTTTACCCACTGCATCTATTATACCTTGTAACTGACATATCAATACACTTCTGTATATACTATATACGTTTACCCACTGCATCTATTATACCTTGTAACTGATGTATCAGTACTCTGTGTGTATACTATGTGTCAGGTGTGAGGTATAAAAGATGCAGTGTGTACAGATATTTGGACAGTCATATATTATGGTCACTGTGTGAGGTACGTGAGGTATTGGGGGTTGTAGTTAAGGTTCCGGTCAGTTTTAGGGATAGGATTAGCATTAGTGTTAGTATATTAGAGCCAGTATTGGGGTTAGGGGCCAGTATTGGGGTTAGGGGCCAGTATTAGGGTTAGGGATCAGTATTGGGGTTAGGGGCCAGTATTAGGGTTAGGGGTCAGTATTGGGGTTAGGAGCCAGTATTAGGGTTAGGGATCAGTATTAGGGTTAGGGGCCAGTATTAGAGTTAGAGTTCAGTATTGGGGTTAGGGGCCAGTATTAGGGTTAGGGGTCAATATTGGGGTTAGGACCAGTATTAGGGTTAGGCGTAGTATTAGCATAAAGCTACAGTCAGATGACCGGAAGTGTTTTGCAGTCCCCAAATTGTTGATCCGCAAAACACATTTTGCGGAACGCATAGTGCCAGTCTTATATAGAAATGCCTATTCTTGAGGACAAGAATAGGACATATGCTCTATATTTTTTGTGTTGCCACGGAACGGAACTACGGATGCGGACAGTGCATGGTGTGCTGTCTGCATCTTTTGCGGCCCCATTGAAATGAATGGGAAAATTGTGGAATGGATGCAGACCCAGAAATATGGTCGTCTGAATGCACCCTTAGGGCCAGTATTGGGGTTAGAGGCAACATTAGGGTACATTCAAATGATCATATGTTCATTCACTTCAATGGGGCCGCAAATTCGTAGTTCTGTTCCACGGGCCCTGCAAAAAAGATAGAGTATGTCCTATTCTTGACCGCAATCGCAGACAAGAACAGGCAATTCTATCATAGGACTGGGCATAGGACACTAAATGTGGAACACACATGGCCAGTATCCGTGTTTTGTGGATCCGCAATTGTGGACCGCAAAACAAATATGGTCATGTGAATGTAGCCTTAGGGTTAGTGGTCAGTAGTAGGGTTAAGGGTCAGTATGGCGTAGTATTAGAGTTAGAGAAAGTATTAGGGGTCAGTACAGTATATTAGGGCTAGCGGTCAATATTAGAGTTAGGGACAGTATTAGAGGTCAGTATTAGGGTTAGGGGGTTCAGGGTTAGAGGTCAGTACTAGGGTAGGGGTCAGTACTAGGCTTAGGGATGGGACAGGGCCAGTATTAGGGGGTCAGAGAGGGCCACTATTAGGGGTCAATACTAGGGGGTCAAGGGCCAGTATCAGGGTTAGGGGTCCAACTTTAGAGGTCAGTACCAGAGTAGGAGTCAGGGGGCAGTACTTTGGTTAGGGGTCAGGCAGGGCCAGTATTAGGGTCAGGGACCTGTATTAGGATTGGGGTCAATGCAGGGTCAGTATTGAGGGTCAGAGGCCAGGGTTAGGGGTAAGGCAGGGCCAGTATTGGGGGTCATTAGCCAGTTTTAGGGTAAGGCAGGGCCAGTATTGGGGTCAGGGACCTGTATTAGGATTGGGGTCAATGCAGGGTCAGTATTGAGGGTCAGAGGCCAGGGTTAGGGGTAAGGCAGGGCCAGTATTGGGGGTCATTAGCCAGTTTTAGGGTAAGGCAGGGCCAGTATTGGGGGTCAGTACTAGGGGGGCAGGGGCCAGTATTAGGGTTCGGGTAAGGCAGGGCCAGTATTGGAGATCAGAAATAGGGAGGCAGGGGCCAGTATTAGGTTTGGGGCTGAATGTAGAGTGTATAGGGGGAGGGCAGTTTATACTTACTTGTCCAGGCGCGGTCCCACGATGCAGACCCGGCCTCTTCTGGCGGGTCTGCTCCTCAGGAACATCGCAGGTGGCGCGATGACATCATCGTGCTGCCTACGTCACATCAGTGCACCGGCAACCAAGCATAGCGGAGCAGGGAACCAGAGGTTCCGTTGTTCCACCGGCAATGGCTGCTGCAGACCCAATTGTATCTGCATCTAGTGGATGCAGATACAATTGAGTTCAGTAGCCACAGCGGCCCTGACATCCACTGGCCCGGGGGGCATCTGCCCTCCTGCCCTCCGGCCCAGCCCGCCCCTGTTTGCATCTGTGACACGTAAATACAATTAGCAAATTTGCCTGTTAATTCTGTGGGTGATATAATCAAATTTTTTAGAGTGAGATACACCTTGTTTGCATCCATGGCAAAGAAATACAATTGTTCATCTGTCAGTCAATTTTGTGGGTGACCGTAAAAAAAATTAGAGGATGTGGTCGTGGTGCTGATGGTGTTGGTGGTGGTGGAGCTCCTGCTGCAGGGAGAGGACATTGTCAATCTGTGCCAGCTATGCGTCCAAATGAAACATCTTCCTCTGGTGCACGCCGGCAACAGGACGTCATTTTGTAGGCTCGAACACCGCTCTAAGAATGGTGAGGCCAGAACAAGTAGAGGCGGTAGTAGATTGGTTCGCTGGGAGTGCCTCCAGTTCCTTCACATTGTATTCCACCCAAACGACTGCTTAAAGAGGCTCTGTCACTAGGTTTTAACCTATGTATTTAAATACATAGGTTAAAACCCCTTGACTTCTACAGTTAGAACATACCTTTATTGCAGAGTACAGCGCAGCGGTTGTGCTGAAAAAAGACCTTTAATCTTTATGTTAATGAGCCTTCGGAGCACCGGGGGGCGGGCTCTTTCTTCCTGAGCACCGCTTCTTCACCGCCCCCCGGGTCCCGAGGCTCTCTCCGATGCCGACGTCCACGCCCCTCTGAAAATTGATTGACAGCGCTGAAATCCCGCCGGCGCATGCGCAGAAGCGCTTGCAGTGCCGAACACCGCAAGCGCTTCCATCCTTGTGCGCACGCGCCGTCACTTCCGGGTTCAGCGAAGTGACGGCGCGTGCGCACAAGGATGGAAGCGCTTGCGGTGTTCGGCACTGCAAGCGCTTCTGCGCATGCGCCGGCGGGATTTCAGCGCTGTCAATCAATTTTCAGAGGGGCGTGGACGTCGGCATCGGAGAGAGCCTCGGGACCCGGGGGGCGGTGAAGAAGCGGTGCTCAGGAAGAAAGAGCCCGCCCCCCGGTGCTCCGAAGGCTCATTAACATAAAGATTAAAGGTCTTTTTTCAGCACAACCGCTGCGCTGTACTCTGCAATAAAGGTATGTTCTAACTGTAGAAGTCAAAGGGTTTTAACCTATGTATTTAAATACATAGGTTAAAACCTAGTGACAGAGCCTCTTTAAAGAATACAGTTGGCACCGGCGGCCCATGGGCATCTGTCTTCCACCTTAAACCCTTGCACATCAGCCAAGCAGTCTGAGCCCCAAGTCATGAGGCAGTCACTTATGCTTTTTGATGACTTTCCTGGTGAGGTTTTTGTGGGCCATCCACCTAGCCCTGCCCTGGAAGTGAAAGAGATTAAGTGCACTGATGCCCAAACATTTATGTTTGAGGATGAGGACATGGGAGAACCACCGCAGCATGTCTCAGATGATGATGACAAAACACAGGTGTAAACTGCTTCGGCTTTCTGCAGTGCAGACCTGCCAGGAGGGCAGGGGTGAGGGATGGGTGGAAGATGATGTGGAAGATGATGAGGTCCTAGACCTCATATGGCATCCAGGTCACGCCAGTTCGGAGGAAGAGGTGGGGTCAGCCAGCCGCGCAGCAAAAGAGGGAGCAGGGTGCAAAAGCAGAGCAGCAGTCCCCCAACAAGTGCGCCTCCTACTGCCCAACGTGCCAAGAGACATAGCACACCAAAGCAAAAGAGGCGTGGCAGTTCTTTAGGCAGTGTCCTGATGACAGGACACACGGGTGGTTTGCATGCTGTGCAGTCTGAAGCGAGGCATAAATGTTCTAAACCTGAGAGCCACTTGCATAACCCGGCATCTAAAAGCAAAGCATGAGCTGCAGTGGAGTAGACACATGAAGAACCATGAAAGATCAGAGGCTCCTCCTGCTCCCTCTTTTGCAGCAGTCTCAGCCTCTTCCTCCCCCTCTGGAGTGACAGGGGCACCTGCCAACCCGCAAAGAGAGAATGTCTCAGCAACACCACCACCACCACCACTGTCACTGAACTGCTCCACATTGTCCCATGGAAGCATTTAGCTGTCCATCCTCCAAACAATGAAGAAGAAGAGGAAGTATCCCCGTAGCCACCCACGAGCCCTGGCCGGGAATGCCAGCATTTCAAAATTGCTAGCCTTTGAAAGGGAACCGTCCTGTGGTTTTCTGTGGAGCGAGGCTCTGGCTTCCTGGCGGATGACGAGGACGGCAAGCAGTACTTTGTGGGCAGCAGGTCAGTGAAACGGCCGTACCTGCCCCAACCCCGTCACAGCCTGTACGTGGGGTATCAGGTGGAATACACCCCCATGGCATCCCTGAAAGGTCCCTTTGCTACTGGGGTTACCGTATTATCTAAGCCCCTGGTCCCTACATCACCATCTGAAGTTTGGCCAGAGGAACCACCAGGCGAAGTACAGGTGCGCTGACTTCAGGAGTCACCAGATGGCACCCTCCGTTTCAGGAAGAAGCCACAGCCACAGCTGGAGCCTCTGATCCCTGGACTGCCAGTGTCACCACCATCACAGTCCTTTCAGCTGGGTCACCTGACGACTTCATCATTTACTTTCCAGTCCACTGTGATCCACCATTACCAACTACCCTGGAAGACGAAGCCAGCAGCAGCCAGGGGAGCTGGGGATTCTTCCCTGAGTGCAACCTTGCCTCAATAGCTGCAGGCAGAAGTCCTTACCCCTGCTGTTCTGGCAGGAGAATCCGGAAAAGTAAAGGTGCAAGTGGCTGCGGCGCTCACCAGCATGACCACCACCCGGACCTGGTCAAGTCCGACTTCTGGAAGAAGAGGGCAGTGGAGTTCCACCACGGCAACGAGCTTGGCCTGCAAGAGGTAGGATCATCCTCTGATGTCATTCAGCAGTAGCTCAAGCGAAGAGCGCTTCAGGTCCCTCATCTGAGGAACCCTACTACTGGCTGATTTAAATTACGTTACCTGTTTGGATTACAAAATTACCTCGCGTGGATTACAATTGAATTTTGGACTGTGTTCCAGTGTTTTATCATGCCAAGGAGCCACAAGGAGAGACTCAAACGTATATCTGAGCCTTTTATGTTTGCAAATGTGAAATTGCACTAAAATGTTTGCATAATTGTCTTTGCTGTATTTTAGCAATAATGTTTTTACAGGTTCAGCAACGTTCAAGCACTTTAGCCCATTATGTGTATTGCTTTTCAGGTACTGAAATGTGTCCTATTATGCACTTATTGTATGGTGTTTTTAGTAAATTATGCACTTAGCCAGATAGCTAGCTCCTTACTTTTCTATCTCATATGGACTGCCTCTAAAGACTGTACCCCGCGGCCTAGCCTCATGCATATGACGCAATCGCGAGTCAATAGTACGCTAAGGATTCGTACGCACTTTGTACGCTAATGCTTACGTATCAACTACTTTTAACAAAACTGACTGTATGTTTGTTATTTGTGTAGGAATGTTTGTAAAACAACAATTATTTTTGAATGCAAATTCGACCGAATAAATTCATATTAAGGACGAATCTTCGTTGATTATTCGCTGAAGCGAATTTTGGATGATTCGCTCATCTCTATTTGGCACATATCCTATTGTCACCGAGGATTGTTGAACATTTCTCGTACCTCCTGTTGCCTCCTCCTACTACTCTGCTTCCACCTCCTCTTCCTCCTCTTCCACCTCCTCATCACATCAGCGAAACACCTGGACCACCAACTTCAGCACAGCCATGGGGAAATGAAAGCAGGCTGTTCTGAACATGTTTTGGGGAAAAACCCCACACCGCGCAGGAGCTGTGGGAGGGCATGGAAGAACAGACCGATGAGTGGTTGGTGCCGCTGAGCTTCAAACCCGGCCTGGTGGTGTGCAACAACGGGGGAAATCTTGTAGCAGCTCTGGGCCTAGCCAATTTAACATACATCCCTTGCCTGGTGTATGTGCAGAACTTGGTGGTGCAGAGGTTCCTGAATAATTACCCCAATATTTCAGAGCTGCTGCAGAAAGTGAGGGCCTTCTGTGCATGCTTTCGGCGTTCTCACCCTGCTGCTGCTCGCCTGTCTGTGCTGCAGTGTAACTTTTGCCTTCCCGCTCACCGCCTCATATGTGACATGCTCATAAGGTGGAACTCCACCTTGCACATGCTGGATAGACTGTGCGAGCAGCAGCAGGTGATAGTGGAGTTTCAGCTGCTGCACCCACGGTTGAGTCGCTCTGCAGCACTTCAATATTTCACCACCAAGTGGGCCTCCATGCGGGACATTTTGAGCTGATTTGATTACTTCACCAACATAATCAGTGGTGAAGACACTGTCATCAGCCTTAATATCCCACTTATATGTCTTCTTGAAAAAAAAATGCTTCATGCACTGATGGATGAGGACAGGAGGAAGATGAGGAGGAAGATGGATCATTCCCAAGGTTATCAGGCCAGTCGTCCACAGGTGGTCCACAGCAGGGTGGCACCTAAATCAGCTCATGGGCATTACTGAAGCATGGCTGGGGGGGATACAGAGGACACAGACGATACACCTCCCATTGAGGACAGCTTGTTGTTGCCTCTGGGCAGCCTGGCACACATGAGCAACTGCATGCTGCAGTCCCTGCGCAACAATCGCTGAGTTGCCCACATTATAACTGGTGCTGATTACTGGGTGGCCACCCTGCTGGATCCCCTCTACAAGGACAACTTGTCGACCTGCCTTCCATAACTGGAGTGTGAACGGAAAACGCGTGAGTACAAGCGAACACTCTTAGAGGTACTACTGATGGCATCAGGCGGAGACGGAGGAGGAAGTCACCAACGCAGCAGGGCACCGACAGCACCTCAGAAGGGAGGGTTAGTATGGACAAAATGTGGAAAAGCTTTGTCTATATGCCACAATATCCAGCACCACCATCTGATACAGACCATCTTAGCAGAAGGCAACGTTTTAGAAACATGGTGCAACAGTACTTGTCAGCACGTCTGCACGTACTGACTGATGGATTTGCCCCATTTAACTTCTTGGACTCCAAATTGGGCACATGGCCTGAATTTGTACTTTACGCCTTGGAGGCGCCGGCCTGCCCTGTGGCAAGTGTATTGTGCGTTTTGCATTACAGGGGGTGATAACGGATATCCGCCTGTCTACAGCCAACGTGGACAACATCACGTTGATTAAAATGAACCAGGCATAGATCCAAAAGGTCCATACCTTGGCCAGAGTAGAGAGGTATATTGGCCGCACCCAGCCATTGTTATACTCCAGCGCAATTTGTGCTATCTTTTTGCTATTTCCCAATGTTTTGGGGCCTCCACAAACAAAAAAAATAAAAATAAAAAACAAAATAAAATAAAAATTGGTGACCTCCTCTGCCTCCTCTTCTGCCTGCACTGTCACGTCTGCATGCACTGCCTTGTCAGACTTCTTCGTCTGCACTATCACATTCGCCTGCACCACCATGTCCGCCTCCTCCTCAACTGGGACTCCGCCTCCAGGCTCAAGATTATTATGTCTTATATTGGCAGAGTAGAGAGGTATACCAGCCACACTCAGCCATTGTTATACTGCAGCAAACTTTGTGTGTTCTCTTTGCCATCTCGCAATGTTTGGTGGTCACCCCCCCTCCTCCCGCCCCCCAAAAAAATAAAAATTAAGAATTGTAATAAGACGACCCATTTTGCATCCATACAACTAATGTGGGATAGGAAATTCTTCTATGGAGTGTGTCTGTGAAAGTCATGATTTAAAAAAAAAAAAATTAGGAACAATCTCTTCATCCATCTAACTCTTGTAGTTGTAGCTGTGGAGTGTGTCTGTGAAAGTCATGAAATTTATTTTTAAAATTAGAAACACCCCATATATCCGAAGTTCAGGCGAACCCCTTGAACCCGGACAACCAGCGGTCCACTCATTCCCTACTAGTAAATTATCCTCTTAGTTTATGGGAAAAATATATTAGCAAATTAGCATGTCTAACATCAGATCGCATTAGAAAGAATTAACTTTCTTATCCTTTTATGTCAGAAAAGTTACCTTTTTTACCAAAAACCCAAACCTATGCAAATAAATTTTCTTGACAAAAAATAAAGTAATTCTTTCTGATGCCAGCTGTTTTATATACTAAATGTTTTCTTTTTCTGCCTTGTAGACTTGATTAATGTCTGAACTTAATTTTTTTAAAAATTTGGCAAAGCTGAAATGAATCGAATCTTAAAATGTTCGCTCATCTCTAAAACCTGAATAGGTCAATAGTCAATCAACAAGGTCTAACAGACATTGCAATAATTATTTACCAAATAATAAAACAAAAATAAAATCCATATATCTCAGTATTTCATTTCAAAGATTCCTGCCCGTGTAGCCATCATTATCCTTCTCTTTTATCTTCACTGCACTTTTACTGTGTGATAGGATACGTTTACCTGAGAAGCTGCCTTCTTTTATACTTCCAGGATTGCTCGGATTTAGCTTTGATTTGTGTGAACCTGGTATATTTGATATACTGCAACCACGTTGTCATTGACTCAATCCTTTGGACTTCATTACTTTGTTGCAGGCTCAACTGGCACATCGGTTGTTAATAATGTAATCAATGTAATAGCTACCTATTTCCTCTTTAGATATCTCTTTACACTGACAGCTGCTCTCAGCAACAACACTGTAATAACCAAACACTTCTAAGTGCAGGTTTCTTTTATGGGATAATAATAAAAAACTGTACACTTAAAGAAGTGACAGTAATAACGACATTGTAAATAACATTCTTAAGTGACAGAATTAGGTGGCTCAGTAGCTAAGAGCACATTGTAACATGAGAACCTAGATGGGACCAAGCAATAGTCTCTATCTAGTTGTGATAGCAAATGGTATTCTATTAAGCTATTTAGGGAAACCGATCCTTTAGGCTTCTTTCACATGAACGTTGCGTTTTGCGGATCCGCATATTGCGGATCCGCAAAACACTGATACCGGCCCATGTGCATTCCGCAATTTGCGGACCGCACATGGGGGGGCATATCATAGAAATGCCTATTCTTGTCCTCAATTGCGGACAAGAATAGGACATGTTCTATTCTTTTTGCAGGACCGTGGCATGGAGCAACGGATGCTTTCCACATCTTTTGCGGCCCCATGAAAATAAATGGGTCTGGATCTGAGCTGCAAAATATACGGCTCGGATCCTGCATAAACTATGTTCGTATGAAAGAAGCCTTAAGCACATATTTCCAATTAAAAAATCATCCAAGTGAGATGGGGTCCGTCTGGCCCCATTCTAGAGTCATGTTTGGATCTCAGAGTTCGGTCCTGCATCTCTTTATGGCATTTCCTGTGGATTATGGCAAAAATGTTTGACATGAGAATAGCCCTTAAAAGGGTTGTTGCATTACAAACATTTGTAATAGATAGCTTAGTACAAGTGCACAGCTACCTCGGGCAGTCCCATACACTTGATGTATCACCGCTGCTCCATTAAAAAATAAAAGGGGAGGAAATAGAGCACCAGTTTTTGTGATTGGCTGAGGCTCCAGAAGTCATCAACACCCCACTCCACAGCCCAAATCAGCAAACTATCCTTTGGCTAGGAGATACTTGTTGGTAATTGGACAACCCCCATAAAGGCATACTTTTGTTGTGAGATATGAAGGGTGCATCAGATGAAGAACTAGAAAACTATTTTGAATGTTAATTTTCATTGGTTATGTCAGCAACATTGCAGTATAAAATGAATCAGTTAAAAAAAAAATGGATACCACATATAAAAGGCAGCAACATCTCGTCAGCACAGCTGTATGAATCCCGACGATCTGTTGGAGCGGTTCCCTGGTCTCACAATGTTTGGTGGTGCTCATTATATGCCGTTCATAATAAGTTCCATGCCCATAGAAACAAAGTAGCAGCACTCACCAATAATGAAACATCCGGCACTTTATTTTTTCCATTAAAATAGCAGGCACGCGATGACAGACAGTTTGCACTCCTTGCACTTCATCGGACCTCTGAGGCACAGAAAGGGCCATAGCCTGATAGTAAACCTACATCATGTGCCTCCTTTTTTCATGGAAATAATAAAGTGCCGGTGTATTGGTGAGTGCCACTACTTTGTGTCTATGGACATGAAAATTGTATACTTAAGGGGGTTTTCCAGGATTTTAATACTCATGACCTATCCTCAGGATAGATCATCAGTATCTGATCGGTGGGTGTCCAACACTCGGAACCCCCGCCAATCAGCTGTTTGAGAAGACAGCGGTGCTCCCGTGTGCGCCGCTGCCTTCTCTGAGCTTTTCCTAGGTTCGATGGTCATGTGGCCTAGGAGCAGCTCAGCCCCATTCAAGTGAATGGGGCTGAGCACGATACCAAGCACAGCCACTGTACAATGTATGGCGCTGTGCTTGGTAAGCTGCGAGAAGGTAGCAGTGCTCACAGGAGCGCCGGTACCTTCTCAAACAGCTGATCGACGGGGTTCTTGGGTGTCGGACCCCCACCAATCAGACACTGATGAACTGAGGATAGGTCGTCAGTAGTAAAATCCTGGAAAACTCCTATAAAGGGTTTTTTTCAGGATTCCTATGCTTTTTTTTTTAACAGATATGCTTATGTGCTTAGTTGCTTACCTCATGTACATGTTCTGCATGTTTTTATTTTTTCTGTTTCGACTCTCCTTACCTGTTCTCACCATGTAAAAAATCAGGTTTTTTCAAACCTGTATGTAGCACTTCCTGTTGCTGTGTCCCACCAAACCCATGATGCACTTCTCCTTTCTCACCCATAGCTCTAGCAGAGCCCCTAACAATGCCCAGATAGTTTTTAGATCCTCCCACCCATCTAGTTACATAGACAACCCACTATCACTGCCCCACCCAAGGACAAAATATCAGAGGAAATAAGAATGAGTTGCATGAACATGCTCATGTGACCACATCCCAGAATGGAAGATAGGAGCAATAAGGGTAAAAGAAATAGAGTACAAAATTGGATCTACCTTCATAAATGAGTATTTTAAAGGGGTGATCCCATGACTAATGTAAAACATATGCTACATGACAATCTCTTTCTAACAAAGCTAGAACCAGCCCTGTACCTCACATGGATCCAGAGATCTCCACATTCATTGCTCTGCCAGATTTATATAAAGCTGAAAGCTCGAGGGGAGTGTCTTTTCTGCTACAGCTAAGGAGGCGTGCCCATGATCTCCCTATCACAGCTCAGGAGGCATGTCTCAGCTCTCCCTATCACAGATCAGGAGGCAGTTGAGGGATGAAACTGAGCATGTGCGGCCATCTCGGTGATTAGGACAAAGAAATAAGAAAAAAAACCAAACAGCAGTTGGCGCTGTACAGATAGATTTTATTGAATAACTCAGTGGTTATGCTAACTTTTACTTACATGCAATTACAAAAGTATTCAGCTCCAGGTGCTGGTTTGAAAAATGTAGAATATTTTTTGTGGGACAACCCCTTTAAAGGATGGTGATATAAAGCGGAAAACCCATTAAATGCCAACAGAGAAAATGCAGATACGCCCTAAAAATTTAGAACGCTATATTTAGAAAAAACATCAATAACCATTGGTTATAGCAGGGTTAAGACCATTTAGAAATAAATGAGTGTATGCACAGAAAATATTGCATAAAATAATCAAATCTGTATTAATTAAATAAAATGTCAGTGCTCTGCCTGCTTATTAAGCTGCATGTAAGCGGCTTTTATGGAATAACGGACAATGATGATTTTTAGTTCCAGAATGCCCTATACTTTGGACTCTGGAATGTCTGCATGATTACACTTAAAAGTCTCAGTAGTGGCTGCGCTCCTAATGAGGCAATGCAAAATCATTAAAAAGTAATTGTGTGCAAGTTTTACAGATAAGGCTTCATACTGGGACAAAGCTATTCTGGCAGAATGCAATATTTCTTCAGCAGGGCTGCACTCCTCCTCTGATGCCTAATGAGGCGTAGATGTTTAATCTGGGACTTTTTTATTGTAGGAAGAAAAAAAATGCACAATAGATTTTGTCATGTAAATGTGAACATCTCTCCCAGAAACTCAACTGAGCTGTAATCATTTCAAGAATAGGCGAGATCTTAATAGAGCTCTTTATTACCTTCATGGATAAAACACATTGGCAGGAATCATTGAAGTCCTTTGGCATTTGTGAAGTAAAGTGATAGCGACGTGGAAGAGATTAAAACCACAGCATTTCTAAATTGGCAGAGCCTACATGGACATTACATAAAACCCATTCATGCACGACATGTGGCCGAGCTTATTGCTGAGGCTTATTCTATAGATTGTGGTTCGTCTGAAACCTCATAGTTATTGAAAGCTGTATACATGCTGTAGTTTAGAAGGCTTTGTGAGCCACAGACAAAAATATATAGATGTGTCCACCCTTGGCGTGCCTTAGCTCAAATTTTGTTAAAGGAAACCTGTCATTAACTTAATGTCCAACGACCAGGCCACAGGGGCGATATGTGAGTGTAGTGTTGGTGAGCCGATGGGTGTAGTAGTACTCACAATTTTTGCATCTCCCTGGGCTGGCGTGCAGTGATAGGAAGGGTGACACCAGTTCCTTCGGGGCACTCTCTAGTTGTTACAGGGGCTCCCGCCAGATGGTGGTTTGAGGTGCCCTAGATGGTCGGCGTTTTTAAGGTGTTGTGAATTTGTGAGGCCAGCACCATTTGGTGCAAATAGGTGATGAGTTTGCACAATAAGGAGACTAGTTTTCTTAACAAGCTCCCAGTACTTTACTGAAGCTGATCCAAAGGTCATCAATGTTAACAAAAGTCATTTACAGCAATGCAGCTTCTACAATGGCTCAGGTTAGTTCCCATAAATATCATAAGGGGTAGTTTTACTTTATAACAATCTTTCTCCCTTGTTTCTCCAGGCTGGAGGCATGTAATATTTCTGCTGTACTGTATAGTTATATACTTCTGTATCCTCTCTAGGAATACTACCTCCTGATAGGTGGTATTCCTGTCTTTAGTTATGGTGGGCAGTAGAGATGAGCGAATCATCCAAAATTCACTTCGCTGAATGTTCGACGAATTTCTGACAAGATTCGTTCTTAATACGAATTTATTCGGTCGAATCTACGTTAAAAAAACAGTCGTTGTTTTGTGAACATTCCTGCACAAATTACGAACACACAGACGGCATAGTTAAAAGTATGAGCGTACAAAAATGCGTATGAATCCTTAGCGTACTATTTACTTGCGAATGCGTCATATGCATGATGCTAGGCTGCGGCGTACAGTCTTTAGAGGCAGTCCATATGAGGTAGGAAAGTAAGGTGCTCACTGCTAGCTATCCAGCTAAGCGCATAATTTACTAAAAACACTGGATAATAAGTGCATAATAGGACACATTGCAGTACCTGAAAAAGAATACACACAATGGGCTAAAGTGCTTGAACGTTGCTGAACCTGTAAAAACAGTCTAGCTAAAATACAGCAAAGACATATGTATGCAAACATTTTAGTGCAATCAATTTCACATTTGCATACATAAAAGGCTCAGATATACGTTTGAGTCTCTCCTCGTGGCTCCTTGGCATGATAAAAAACTGTCTGGAACACATAGTCCAAAATTCAATTGTAATCCACGTGAGGTAATATTGTAATCCAAACAAGTAACGTGTAATCCACATGGATAATAGAAAATAGCACCAAATAGAGAACCCTTTTGCTCCCAAATAACCTGAGAAGGGGGAAAAGGGAAAATAGGCGTGCTGAGGCGCAACTGTGAATTTTCTGCAGAATGGGGGAAGTCCTGACAGCCATGTCCATCTGGGTGAGAGTCAAACGGGGGCAATACAAACTAAACAAACACAGAAAAGTGCCAACTAGCTCTCACCCGTCAGGTACAGTCCATGGTGTGGCTCCTATAGGTCCTCTTGAAGTCTCCTTGAGACAGCCAGTAGTTGGGTCCCTTAGATGAGGGACCTGAAGTTCTCTTCGCTTGAGCTGCTACTAAACGGCATCAGAGGATGCTCCTGTCTCCTGTAGGCCAAGCTTGCTGCTGTGGAGGAACTCCACTGCCCTCTTCTTCCGGAAGTCGGACTTGACCGGGTGCGGGTTGTGGTCACGCTGGTGAGCGCTGCAGCAACTTGCGATTTTCCAGATACTCCTGCCGGGACAGCAGGGGTAAGGACTTCTGGCTACAGCGGTTGAAGGCAAGGTTGCATCCAGGGAAGAAGCCCCAGCTTCCCTGGCTACTGCTGACTTCATCTTCTACGGCAGCTGGTATTAGTGGATCACCGTGGATTGGAACATAAATGATGACGTTGTCAGCTGACCCAGCTGAAAGGACTGTGGTGGTGGTGGTGGCAGTCCAGGTATCAGAGGCTCGGTCTGTGGTTTTTCCCTGAACTGGAGGACGCCATCTGGTGACTCCTGAAGGCAGTGCACCGGTACTTCGCCTGGTGGTTCCTCCGGCCAAACTTCAGGTGGTGATGTTGGGACCAGGGGCTTAGATAGTAGGGTAACTCCAGTAGCGAAGGGGCCTTTCAGAGATGCTATGGGGGTGTACTCCACCTGATCCCCCACATACAGGCTGTGACGAGGCTGGGGCAGACACAGCGCTTAACTGATTGCGGCCCACAAATTACCTCTTGCCGTCCTCGTCTGCCAGGAAGCCAGAGCCTCACTCGACCGAAAACCACAGGATAGTTCCCTTTCGGCGCTCCAATTTAGGATACTGGATGGTCCAGTACCTGGATTATCCAGTCCTCCATGGCATTCTTGTAATACCAAGAGGGTCTGCGCGTGGGCCGTCACTGATGGTTGCACAATTGGGTTCTGCCTTATGGAAGGTGTTGTTGATCTCCTTCTGGGCGGTGAAGTGCATGCTCCAGCCGCTTCCGCCGCACCAGCCACAGCAGCAGCACCAGCCGCCTCACAACGAACCGCCTCACGATGCACAGCAAACTCAGCAGGTGGTAAGAAAAACAAGGGCACTGAAGCTGGGGTTCTCTTGATTTCAGACTGTGACACCCTGATGTCTGGAGCGGGTGGTGGTTCAGGGAACTCGTCCACAAAAACCATCAGTTGGGATGCAGCTCTTTAGCCATGCTCGCTACTTGTCCTGTCCTCCTTTTTCTTCTCTTCTTAGAGAACAGGGCGGAGTCAGCCCTGGGAGGTTTGTTAGAACTTCCCCCTTCCTATACAACTTCATGGGAACACAGACTCAAGCACATTTTACATGAAACACAATCACAATATTAAGCAGTGTGTTTCAGGATACTGCAACTGCTGCCCATACTAACAGCAGAATAAAGTAGAGACAGGTGAATTTATTTCAGTGGTCTGTCATTTATAAGTTAAAAGTAAGTGGTTGCCGAGAACCAACATCACAATCATTGAAGACTAGGCCTGGAAAAGAGTCACAGCCACCAGAGAAGAGCCATGGTTAGTCATGAATTCCTGCTCTCCCTGCCCAACTGCTGATGACTGACAGGCTTCTACCTAGTTTTTTCCCTTTCTGTCCAGGAGAGAACTGTCAATCATCAGCAGATGGGCGGGGAGAGCAGGAGATTAGGAATAACCATTAGTGTTGATCAAGCACCAAAGTGCTCGGGTGCTCTGGTAGAACACTTGTTGATGCTCGAGTGCTCTACAGAGCACCCGAGCACAATGTAAGTCAATGGGAGAAGACCAGGCACCCCCTGCTCGGATGAGGGGAGGGTGTCGGGTTCATAGCAAAAGGTCAGAATCGCAAATTCTCCTCTTTCCCTCGTTAAAGTACGCTAATTAACTGAATTTGTACGCATTACTGTACAATACGTAGCATTAGCATAGAAATTTGTACGCATTAGCGTACAATGCGTAACATTAGCATACAAATTAACAATAAGCAAAACCTAGCCTGAGGGACCAGAATTCATTTGCTACATACAAATTCATACGCATTAGCATACTCGAGCATCGCACTCGAGCACACGCGGTGTTCGGCCGAACACCGAGCGGACCCGAGCGTAGGCATGCTCGGCTGAACAGCGAGTTCGGCCGAGCATGCTCGCTCAACACTAATAACCATGACTCGTCTCTGGTAGATTTGACTTTTTTCCTTCCCTGTGCTGCAATGATTATGATGCTGGTTCTCAGCACTTACTATTAGCTCATGAGTGACACACTGCTGAAATCAGCATTTCTGCCACTATTTTATGCTGCTCTCAGTGAGGTCAGTATAAAGTTAATGACAGGTTCCCTTTCAGGATTATTAATTTCTAATAAAACAAATTCAACACACTATGGTGACATGCTAGCAAAACCCTCAACAGATATCATTCAAGAAAATACTTGCTTTTCATCCAAATATCTGAGGATCTCAGGTAGGCAGTCTATTTGTTGTTCTGGATGGCAAAGATGTTTTCATAGTAGCAGTTTGCATTGAGTATTTGAATAACTTCATCAATATGTGGAAGAGTGGTGGACTTCCAATAGCGAGTAATCAGGGGTTCACCACCAATGAGGCGGGATGAGACAATTGCCTCAGGCAGCACCAGTAGGGGCAAGAGGCGGGCAGCCGAAGGGGGATTATATGTTTCTGCAGTATAGTATTGGGAAGCACAAGTGGGTACAGTATGTGGTGCTATATTACCCTGTATGTTTTGTAGCGCTGTATGTAATGTTTTTCCACGTCTTTAACAGTAGGGCAGGAGGGAAGGGGTTAGGTTAAGATTTTGGCATTGGGAGGTTGGATGCCATTTCAGTTTTCAAATCAGGCAGCAGAAAGGCTAGGTGCACCCCTGCAAGTAATTACCAGCTTGGTTGCCTTGAGAAGGTGGGCTACCAACATTTTATATAGATATAGAATAAAATGTGTTATGCTTCAGTTCACAATAGCAGAACTGAAGCATAACACACGTTATTCTAGATTTTTATTCAAAAGAAAAGCACAGGGAAATATATTGCTGTGATTTCAGCTTAGGGTATACAGCATAATTGTGTGACAAATAGCTTTTCAACGCTTTTGAGCCTGGTTGTGGATATCCAACACATGACATCAGATGCCTTCAAAGATGTGTCTATATATAACACACAGAGATAATGGAGGAGATTTATCAAAACTGGTGCAAAGGAAAACTGACTTAGTTGCCCATAACAACCAATCTGATTCCACCTTTCATTTTTCAAGGGAGCTCTGAAAAATGAAAAGCATAATCTGATTGGTTGCTATGGGTAACTAAGCCAGTTTCCGTTTGCACCAGTTTTGATAAATCTCCCCCAATATTTTTGACGCCTTTGTATGATTTCTGGCCGCAGCTGTCAAGTGACCAACCTGCTTCTTGATCATGCGGGAAATGGATGTGGCCAGGAACAGAGAAGCAGTGGGTCCGTGGAAAAATGATTTTTTTCTGCCCCAGCTCTCCTCTGCACAGAAGACCCATACAGTGCTTAAACTGGAGCGTCATGAAACGCGGCGGCCCATCTTAAGGCCCCTTAGCGATCACTGTAAAAAGGCGTATTGCTGTTCACATGTCAGGATACCTTAAGGGCTGTAAAAATAGGTGATGGACACAATGCTGTTAAGGGTCAGTTAAATGTGAGTTAAAGGGAAGCAAATGTTCAGAACTTACTTGGTAATCTTTGCAGCACATGGCCAGCAATGACTCGATTGCCAGGATGGAGTCCAAAGATATTCATGGTATGCTTGCTCCCCTGGTCTACCAATGCACAGTAATAAGGAGAAATCTGTCAATTAGCAGCTAGAGGGCAGGGGAGGAGTGCATATTACAAATATAAATTCACTTCTCGTTGGTAGTGGACTCTTTGCTGGATTCCTTTTGTAAAGACTAACACTCAGGTTTTACAAACCTGCTGTGATTTAACACATACTCGACAAAAAGTTGTCACAAAGAAGACATCACAACTAACCTGACAAGTTCCTTTGAAGAAGGGACTTTATTTGGTGGCCACATCATTGGTGCGCCACCCCCCCATGATTGAACCCCTCAGATGCAATGTTCATCACCGATCACGACATATGAGATGACTATTGAGAGCTGTCAGGGGTTAATCTGTTAAAAGAAATTACTTACCCTATCCATTTGATCGCAAAGAGCCCGCTGTGGCTATCTTGCTTGAAGCTCCAAAGTAAAACCTCTTGTCATCACTCTGGCTGGCGTGGTGACATCTTATGTCATTGCGCACACGATTTTGTGCAGGATCTTCGAAAAATTGATTTGTTACAACAAAGCACAAGGACCTTCAGCTTTGCGGCAAATCAAATTTTCCCTGAATCGTGAACTTCGATTCGCTTAAGGCCCCTTTCACACGAGCGTGTCCGGATTTGGTCCGGATGCGTTCAGGAAAATCCGCACGCATCCGCACCAAATCCGCACGCAATTGCAGTCAGTTTTGACTGCGATTGCGTATGTTCTTTCATTCTTGCGTATGCTCATGTGAAAAGCCCCATTAAAATGAATGGGTCAGGATTCAGTGCGGGTGCAATGCGTTCGCATCACGCATTGCACCCGCGCGGAAATCTCGCCCGTGTGAAAGGGGCCTTAGGCCTTTCACATGGGCGAGATTTCCGCGCGGGTGCAATGCGTGATGCGAACGCATTGCACCCGCACTGAATCCTGACCCATTCATTTTAATGGGGCTTTTCACATGAGCGGTTTTTTTCACGCATCACTTCTGTGTTGCGTGAAAAACGCAGCATGTTCTATATTCTGCGTTTTTCACGCAGAACCGGCCCCATTGAAGTGAATGGGTCTGCCTGAAAATCGCATTGCATCCGCACACAAGTACGGGTGCAATGCGGTTTTAACGCATGGTTGCTAAGAGATGTTGTTTGTAAACGCGCGTGATAAATGCATCAAAACGCTTCGCACCCGCGCTGAAAAAACTGAAAGAACATACGCAATCGCAGTCAAAACTGACTGCAATTGCGTGCGGATTTGGTGCGAATGCGTGCGGATTTTCCTGAACGCATCCGGACCAAATCCGGACACGCTCGTGTGAAAGGGGCCTAACACTAATAAAAAAAAATGTCAAAAATGATATTAAAAGAAAAGCTTGAGGTACAGTATGTGCCACGGAAACATACACAGTAATCATTTCCTTCAGATGTTGAATGCTTCCTATTCATATACAACAGATAGAGACTTTAAGCCAACTATGAACTGTAAGAAAGCTTGTTCAGATTTCAATTTGCTGCTTTACCCAAGAGAATGTAAAGATCTGTTTTGAAAATACATAAGGAGTGACCTCTGCTGATGCTCTTGCTATTAAAAAGGAGTTTTCTGCAGCTAGCTGTGCAAACAGAAGTACAAACTCAGCATATTATACTGGAAAACATAAAAATTGGTGCACAAAGAAAACACCAACCAAAAAAATCGAAAAAAAAAACTAAAGTCTGTCATACAATAAAATTAATAAATTAAAAGATAATAAAGTTCTTTCCCATCCATATGTAAAATGAATTCCAAACAAAGTTGTTATTTTGGGGTGGATTTATGGCCATACCATGTATTTGAAATGCTTGCCTGTCTGCATGTTAACTATTGTAAACCACTCCAACACAAGTAACTTGGGAATCCTCTATGAGAAGGTTCATGCTTCTTTGTGGGGGTTAAAGAGGACCTTTCACCACTCCTGACATGGCTGTTTTAATAGCGTCATGCATAGATGTCTCTATGTTGTGCCATTCCTTTATTATTTCAACTAAAAGTTATGAATGAATTGTTAGCAGTCTGCAGTAAGGGTACAGAGGGGAAGGTAACCAGATGGTGGTGTGTACCTGCACAGTCTGAAAATGGCAGCACTGGTTGGCTAGAGTGAGTCTGTGCAGGTATAGCCCACAACTTGTTACCAACCCTCTTTACCCTTACTGCAGACTGCTAGCAATTCATTCATAACTTCTAGTAGAAATAATAAAAGAAGGGCACAACATGGAGCCATAAGAATAGATGTTCCAGAACAGTTGTGAAGCTAATAAAACAGACATGTCAGAAGTGGTGAAAGGTCCTCTTTAAGGGTTAAAAACAAACAGTCCCTTAGACTGCACTGTGTGGGGTAGCTCTAGGCAACCCTCGATGACCCACATCTCTAGTTAACCATCATTACAAGGACAAATCAAAACACTGGAGGTCTTTAAGCCTGCTCACAGACACATTAGATTGTCTGATGATGTTGCTCTACTGTATGGGCAGGGTTGCCAACCAGAATTTTTCATTTTTCTGGACAATTTATCCCAAAATTACGGACAGTCAACACTTTTTACGGACAAATTGAAAAACCATAATGAATGATAAATATGATAAGCAATACAGGGCTACAGTTCAATATTCTAACAATAATTCATTACCAGCCCTTACTGTGAGCTGTAAAATGATGATAATTACCACCAAAATAATCTACTTAAGAACCACTAGCCTCACGGACACGGCTATTTTTTTTCATGGACACAGGAAAAAAGTCACCTATTTTTACGGACTGTCCAGAAATTTCTGGACGGTTGGCAACCCTGTGTATGGGTTGGTAACAGATTTTAGGAGACTGATTACAATACCATACAGAATGCACAATACCAAATGGTATCTGTATTGAAGCTGATTCATAAAAATTCATGACAAACTAGCGATGCTGAGAGACAGTGCCTAATTTTATGTGTACTCTTGGTCTTGTTTGGGATTGGTACACTTAAATGCCAGTATGAAATTCTTGTGATTGCCTGTACTAAGTTCCTGTTATCACTGCAGCAATTCAAATCATCTTCATATTGGGGTGTCCTTTTGTTGGACCTTCTGTTGGACCTTCTGGTATATTATTGTCTCAGAACCTGAGCTGATGAAGGCTCTTTTGGAGCTTCTTTTAGAGCATGGAAATTTTCCTACTGTTCACTGGACAACCTACAACTGCTAAACCATTGGTTTGCTGGTATAATTTTTGACCTTAATGTTCTGTCTGCCAACATGAGGGTATGCCACATGTGCCTCATACGTTGCAGATTTTTGCAGCAGAATTTCATGCAGAAAGACAGCAAATTGGATGAAATTTAAAAAAAATCTCATTCAAACAATGCTGAATTTTTCGGGAATGGAATCCACACATAACTTGTCAGCCCTTGTGGATATTAAATCTGTGGGATGTCAATATACTGTATGCACCATAAATTTCACCCTTAATAGTGCAGAGGGTAAAAATTTGTAACAAATTTGCGGCCAATCAACAGCAAAATGCGCAGGTAACTCATGATACAGATTTTCCATAACAAAATACCCTGAAGAAAACCACAAAATCATCTTCCTTAACTGAGATACAAGGCCTTTAAGGCATTAAGTACGATCCTGTTTTGAAAATGACTTTTTATTGCACTATTAATATTACTATAAAATTTTTCTTTATCTTTCTAGCGCACAGTTAACATTTACCCCAAGTGCGGAGGTGTAAATGACCCCCTCTGGTATCTCACGTCCCTAAAGAGACGACTGTTATATAAAGAATATGCAGCTTATGCTTAATGGCAAAGATTTTATTAGCTATAATAAGACTAAGCGCTAAGAAATAGGGCATTAACAGGCCACTAGCAGCTTAACAGGTTAATCCCCTCTATAAAGCATTAATGCATAGATACGGTCGCTTCCTCCTGTATAATTGCTATTTGAAATTAAACTTTCAGACTCACTACGGCTTCAGCCTTGGTAAGCTGTGAATTTTCATTCCTTCAGGCCCTTGGATGTGAAGAACATTCCTCTAATTTTATGAAATCCAAATACGTTCCGATGTGTCATGCTTATACGATTGTTTCCCCTGCTAAAATCTGCATCTAATTTGTCATATTTAGCGATACATAAAGATTTTGTAAGAGTGCTTGTCTCATAAATACAGAACAAGTCTCCCGCCCGCCTCGGCCTGCTATTAGCATGGCAGCCACAATTCAACTTTGCATATTGTACCTATGTATTTGAAACATAGTTATCTTAAATGATCCTCCAGCCCCTTATTTGTCTGCGGTGTATTTCGATGGAGAATACGCCGATTTAATGTATAAAATGGAAACTCATAAATATTCAGTGAATGTCAGCTCATATAAAGCTTTACAAATTCCATTCTTATAGATTCCCCAGGGATTGAGATTATAGAATAACTCATCCATATGAAAATGTGATTGCACTATGTAAAATTTGATCATTCCATGTATGCAATCTAGCCTCATGCATATGAAGACTTGTACAGTATTTCCCATTTCATCTATCCTAGCTGAAGGGTTCATCAAAACAAATGATATTGCTGTAGCCCTGCAGGGGTTAAATTATATTTTTTTCCTATTCCAAGTGATCAACCTTGCACGAACGATGCTTGATGGCTGAAAGGGCTGCCTTTATCGTATTCAAATAAAATCTGTATTAAACTGCATTAAAACTGGGGAGGTTACAACTGAAGGACAATTTATTATAAGCACAGAAAATGAAAGTGGAGATATATCAAATAATAACATAGAAACTGCACTTGCACACTGAGATTCCCTGTAGTGAAAATGAGCATGATTGAGAATACAGACGAGATACGAGGAAGCTAGATATGTACATTATGGTTATTGTCTGCTAAAGATGTAATGCTAAAGCGTGGGATTTTATTTTCTACATCAAAAATAGTGGATTGGATTGTCTCAAGCATGGAATTTGTGCCAAACCTATAATATTCATATCCAGCCGGAAACCCTTTAGGACACTTAAAGGGGAACTCTACATAAAGGCATCAGTTTTGGGTAGAATGTTCAGTATTTATCCCAATACCCTATGATAACATACTGCCATACAGATAATAAAGGTATCTTCTGTTTCATTGCACAGGCAGTGGTGAGAAGAAATGGTGGAATATTTTTGCTGTTACCAATGAAGAACCATGTGGCTATTACAGTCAATAGGGATGTCCCTGCTGTTTTGCCTTCTCCTATCTACTAGTTTGTATGGAACAGTTGCTATGCAGGTATCTCACAGATGACTAATTAGTGTGGATCAATTTATCTGTCTGCTGCAGCTTTTGGATCCTTTGGAGAAGAAGTTTCTGAATCATTTTCCATTCCATCCTTTAAATGTTTCCTGGCTTCTGCAGTGAGTTGCTGGTTGTAGCATAAGCTCAATGCATTTAAATAAGTACTTTGAATTGGTCTTGCCTTGGTCCTAGTTGAGCTCTGCTCAGTTTGATTGTATTGTCTCAGGTTCCCAGTGGCCTCCTGATGTTCATGTTAGGCCTCATGCACACAGCTGTGTGCCTGCCATCTGCTGGTACGGACCCATTCACTTGAATGGGGTCTACGATCCGCACCCGACTCCGTAGTGCATCCATGGGCTTCCGATACGTGACTCTGTTCCACATTGCACCATAACTTCCGGATTGCGGACCAATTCAAGTGAATGGGTCCGCAGCTGTGACATGGTGCGCACACTGCCGGTTTCAGTATATTGTGGACCCACTATTTTCAGGCTGTAATATGGCCACGGACCTGCTATCAGGGGTGTAGCTATAGGGGGTGCAGAGGTAGCAGTCACTACCAGGCCCAGGAGCCTGAGTGGGCCCATAGACCCTTGTGTCACATACCGTACGATGACACCGGTATTATGAAAAGTGAATGTAGGTCAAGTTACTGGAGGGAAGAGCTTAGGTCAAGCGTTTGGCATGGGGGTGTCGTTTCAATTTTTGCCTCAGGCAGTGCAAAGGCTGCGTGCTTCCTCTGGCCACAAAGCACTAAGGGAAGGGGTGCCTAAGCTGAACTCTTGCACCAGGGCCTATGAGCCTTTAGCTACACCCCTGCCTGCCATGGTCGTATGCATGAGGCTTTAGGGTCAGTATTACAGATTAGGGTTTTCAATGGAGATATCTTTAGGGACAGTGATCAAGGTCAGGTCAGTTGATGTTAGGTCCAGTAGGGGTCTGTTGTCTGTTTGTTCATCTATGGTTATCATCACCCATCTGCCCCATCTGTTGTCCTCATCCGTCTGGGCAATCAACCATTACTATCACCATATATTTTTGGTTATCTGTTGGTGAGTTCCAGGGCTCTTGCATTCCTGTTACCTGCTGGTGTTGATTCTTGCTTTCTATTAACGTTCATGGTAATGTCTGGCTGTTACAAAATTTGACTTTACTGTAAGTTCTGGGGATATCTGAGTACGGGGAGAGACTCTTAGTACCCAGGAGTGATTACTACAGGTTGAGTACAGTTCTGATATCTTGTGTCCTGCCAGAGTTGTTATGCAGCATATGGCAGACTCCTACAGACATTTTTGGACCCGTATATTGAGGTGCGGTCACCAGGTTAAAATTTTGAAGTTTGAAAGACTACCAAGATCTCTATCCAAAGCTCAATCCTTAGGTCTCATTCATGTAGATAATATACATAGAGTGAATAGACTGACGTGGGCCCACATTGGCTGTAAAGTGTAATACCAACACTGTTTTTTTATGTATTCATATATAATCTGTCAGAAAAAAGTTTACTATGTAGTCATTCTTTCCTAGAACCATAGTTCTTAGGGTACTTCAGAGTTCTGTTGCATCTTTATGCGTATTTCATTGTGCATTCCATTCAATTGCCAAAATCAATGTCAGAATTCATGTGAAATCTGTGGATTTTTCCACCATGGGAAAGAAATCCTCATCATTCTTAAGGCATATGGATTGACCTCATTCTCATACAGACCATCCTTGGATTTTTGCAACGGAATCTGTAATAGTTTTGAGCGACAGAAAAATCCATAATGTACACATACCTTTAGGAGCAATATATGTATATTAGGAGGTGTTTTTATTCAAAATCAGCATGCTCTAGTTTTGGCATTCTTCTTAGCATTTTTATCTATAGGCCTTGAAAAATACAGAGAAATGCCATTAAAAGTTCAGTATTTTATATTGATGGCCTCAGGACTGAAATGCTTCCCTGTCTACATGTTAACTGTTGTAGACCACTCCAGCAGTAGTGACTTGGGAATCCTTTATGAGAAGGTCCATTTTTCTTTGTAGGGGTTAAGGGTGAAAAACGAACAATCCCTTAGGCTTAATTCAGACGTCAGTGAAGCACGGTTGCTATAACGCCATGCACTTTGTGTGGACGCCGCTGTACGGTGATACACTTGATACGAGTGTATACAGTTTATCACTGTACAGCGGCAACCTCAAGAAGCACACGGCGTCATAGCAACCAATGACGCCGTGCGCTCCTGCCCTCAGAAGGAGCACGGTCCGGGTTTTCACGGACTATGCTCCACGGATGTCTGAATTAAGCCTTAGACTGCATGTCTGGTTTAGCTCTAGGCAGCTCTAGATGACCAAAATCTCCAGTCAACCATTGTTACAAGGACAGTGCTTTGGCATTCTTCTTAGCATTTTTCTCTATAAGTTTCTCTATAGGCCTTGAAAAATACAGAGAAAAGTGAAAAATGTCAGAAAACTCCACCAAAAGACATGTAAAAAGTACCGCAACCAAGGCATCTCAGGCAGCCAAGCACATTTTCCTTGCTCAGCTCTGTTAAAGGGTAGTTCCCCAGAAAAAGCTGGGTTCCCAGTATGAGACATTGTTTTCCTTTTATTTTGGAAAGGAAACTAAGTTTTAGGACAATTAGAGCATATTTGTAAGTGAATAAAAAAAAATTCTGCAAATTTGACACTAAACAGATATATATATATAAAAAAAAATCACTTTTCAATATTCTTTCCTCTTCTACAAACAAGTCAGGAAAACACTCATGCGATTTTTCCTGAATGCAGAAATGATGCGTGAAAAACCTTTGACATGAATGGAGTAGGATTCAGTCCAGATGCTATGCATTTGCTTCATGCATCATACCCTAACAGAAAACTTGCTTAAATCTACCTGATTATGTCCCAATACTGTCCCAACCACACCAACATTAGAGGCTTGGGTTTCTAATTGCTTATTTTTTGTCAGACACAGTCAACACACATGCTATCAGAACGTAAGCTGCACACAGAATGGCGTCTCTAGCCTAGAGGTTGAAAGACCTTCTAAAATCCACTGTCAACCTTTAAGCCAATCAGGCAAGCCAACTCTCCCCTCCCTCCCAGGGTCATGTAATCCTCAATCTTCACCCTCCCTCCTGTTTTCCCCACCATTTTTTCACAGTAAAATGTTTTTGCATGATTTGTCCTATGTGAATCCACATGATTCATTTGGCAGGAGAAATTTTGTGAAATTCATGGCAAGTCCAGTTTGTTCAGAATCAATTTGCTCATCTTTAATAGGCAGGGGCTTTGGACACAGGTTAGCTGAATTGGGTTGTCGGCTCCTAGGCCGGACAAACCCTTTAATTAAACATCCTGCATTCTAATCTGAAACAGGCTGCATCTCCATTAGACATATGAGCACCAATGGTGGATATATCAGTTGTCAATGCCACCTCACTAAAAAACAAAGCACACAGGTCAATTATCTACTTACTGGTGATTTTCCCCCTTTTTACGAGAGACTGTACCCAAAGGAATGATTACAATGAAAATTTTGCAAAATATATTTTTAAAGAGTATCAGTCAAGTCCTCACAGACGTGCTTCTGGCTGCATACCTTTTTAGTTGCCTCATTGTTGCTTTTTTAACTAGTCTCTCCTGTTCGACTGCTATCGGTGCCGTTAATTTCAGTGTCCGATGGCAGTGGTGAGGTAGGTGGTCCTCAAGGCCACTGGCTTAGGTGATATTTCATTGACACTGAACGTGGAACCTCCCACGTGGCAATTCACTGCTATCAGGTGCCAAAACTACCTGCACCAATAATAGCTGATGGGTGGAGGCTAAAACAGTGCAGGAGTCAGTGAGGATGTAGCTGCAAAGATATGTAGTCAGATACACTTCTTTAAAGGGGTTCTCCGGGAATTAAGAAAATGAAAATACTTAAAGATTACTTTAATATAAATATATTCCAAAATATCTTTTTATTATTTAAAATGGCTCGTATTGTCTAGGGAGCAATCATTAGGAGAAATAAAATGGCCGCCATCCTATTAGTACACACAAAACCTGTCCTAATCACACAGGTGGATAAGTTAATTCACAACACTGAGCTATAGAGCTGCCTCATCCTCCTTTCTGCTCTGCTTGTCATGGATTATGATCCCGAATACAGCTGATAAGATCTTCAGCTGAATCTCTGGGTGAATGCAGTTCAGAGAGGATGGTCAGGACAGACTGTGGTAATGGAGACTGGTGCTCATTACCACAACCTCTTCTCTGTACTTCATGTCTCCTCATGAACTCCATTCCTACAGAGATTCAGCTGAAGATCTTATCAGCTGTATTCAGGATCCAAATCTCTAACAGTAGAGCAGAAAGGAGGATGAGGCAGCTCTTTAGCTCCGTGTTGTGAGGTAACTTGTCCTCCTGTGTGATTAGGACAGGTTTTGTATGTACGAATAGTACTAATAGGATGGCGGCCATTTTATTTCTCCTAATGATTGCTCCCTAGACAAAACAAACCATTATAACTAATGAAAGCTATTTGGGAATATATTTATAATAAAGTAATATTTAACTATTTAAATTTTCTTAATTCTCAGACAACCCCTTTAAGGACATGACGGGCTTCTTTAAATATCTTATCACTGGGCTAATGACTACATTTTAATGTATACATAGGAATATATGTGATTTGTTAAAAACAGAAAAAAAACAGTTATTAGTATTGACTTGCAGTCTATTGTAAGACAGTTCATTTGGGGGAAACAATTAAGCTTTCTTAATGTGGTACACCAATTTATCACACTCTTATCAACATCAGTTAGTGAGTTGGTTGTTCTGAACACAATCTCCGTTCATCTCTTGGCAATTTTTGGGCGTTGCAGTCATTTTACACTTCATTGCAGTCATTACGTGACCTTGTCCAAGCTAGATTAAACATCCCCTCTAGAGGATAATCTCATTTTTCTGTTTGAGAGACGCTAGTTCTGTCTTACCATTAATTATGTTGGAACAGCTGGTGACTGGTTACTTTTTATGTATGACTATCCCATTGCCTGATCTCTGTCTTTGTCATTACTTGGAGGAATGCGGCGGGTCAAACCCATTCATAAAAGAAATGAAGCCAGCAGTTAATCATAACAAAGTCTAATTGTATACCATTATTATTCTGAATAATTATGTTTTCATTACACATTAGAAGTCATTATCCAGACTATAAAATATGTAGATGCCGCTGACAACAACAATATAATTAAATCTCAGATACCTTTTATGCTTTAGTATGTTAACAACTCTCTGTACCTAAGGTAGATATTGATTTTGATAGGTGTTCATGAAATGAGTTCTGTATTTAAAGGCAGTCTTTCACCTGTATTTCACATATACAGTGCCTTGCGAAAGTATTCGGCCCCCTGGAACTTTCCAACATTTTGCCACATTTCAGGCTTCAAACAAAAAGATATAACATTTTACATTTTTGGTGAAGAATCAACAAAAAGTGGGTCACAATTGTGAAGTGGAATGAAATTTATTGGATCATTTAAACTTTTTTTGTAGTAATAAAACTGAAAAGTTTGGCGTGCAAAATTATTCGGCCCATTTACTTTCAGTTCAGAAAACTCACTCCAGAAGTTCATTGAGGATCTCTGAATGATCAAATGTTGTCCTAAATGACTGATGAAGAGAAATAGAATCCACCTGTGTGTAATCAAGTCTCCGTATCAATGCACCTGCTCTGTGATAGTCTCAGGATTCTGTTTAAAGCACAGAGAGCATCATGAAGACCAAGAAACACACCAGGCAGGTCCGTGATACTGTTGTGGAGAAGTTTAAAGGCGGATTTGGATTCCAAAAGATTTCCCAAGCTTTAAACATCCCAAGGAGCACTGTGCAAGCGATCATATTGAAATGGAAGGAGTATCAGACCACTGCAAATCTACCAAGACCCGGCCGTCCCTCTAAACTTTCATCTCAAACAAGGAGAAGACTGATCAGAGATGCAGCCAAGAGGCCCATGATCACTCTGGATGAACTGCAGAGATCTACAGCTGAGGTGGGAGAGTCTGTCCATAGGACAACAATCAGTCGAACACTTCACAAATCTGGCCTTTATGGAAGAGTGGCAAGAAGAAAGCCATTTCTCAAATATATCCATAAAAAGTCTCGTTTACAGTTTGCCACAAGCCACCTGGGAGACACACCAAACATGTGGAAGAAGGTGCTCTGGTCAGATGAAACCAAAATCCAACTTTTTGGAAACAATGTAAAACTATATGTTTGGCGTAAAGGCAACACAGCTCCCTGAACACACCATCCCCACTGTCAAACATGGTGGTGGCAGCATCATGGTTTGGGCCTGCTTTTCATCAGCAGGGACAGGGAAGATGGTTAAAATTGATGGGAAGATGGATGGAGCCAAATACAGGACCATTCTGGATGAAAACCTGTTGGAGTCTGCAAAAGACCTGAGACTAGGACGGAGATTTATCTTCCAACAAGACAATGATCCCAAACATAAAGCAAAGTCTACAATGTAATGGTTCAAAAATAATCGTATCCAGGTCTTAGAATGGCCAAGTCAAAGTCCAGACCTGAATCCAATTAAGAATATGTGGAAAGAGCAGAAAACTGCTGTTCACAAACGCTCTCCATCCAAGCTCAAAGAGCTCGAGCTGTTTTGCAAGGAAGAATGGGCAAGAATTTCAGTCTCTAGATGTGCAAAACTGACAGAGACATACCCCAAGCGACTTGCAGCTGTAATCGCAGCAAAAGGTGGCGCAACAAAGTACTAATGCAAGGGGGCCGAATAATTTTGCACTGCCCACTTTTCATTTTTATTATTACAAAAAAAGTTTAAATCATCCAATAAATTTGGTTCCACTTCACAATTGTGACCCACTTGTTGTTGATTCTTTACCAAAAATTTTAAATGTTATATCTTTTTGTTTGAAGCCTGAAATGTGGCAAAAGGTTGAAAAGTTCCAGGGGGCCCGAACACTTTCGCAAGGCACTGTATAACTAAGACCACTGACCCACAGAAGATTGCATACACATCCCAGACATACTCGTGTGCACTTTGTGTCTGTATTGCATGTCCAGGAAAAGCACTTTTATTCTTCAGAAAAACACCTCCCAATTGCCCAGCTCTGCTGCTGCAAGTGCCCAAACTAGACTGAAGAGGGGAGGGCTGCTTTAGCTGCTCATATCTTGTGATTGGTAGCAGACCGAAAAATGGCATTCTTTGAAAGCTGGCATTCCAAGCTTTCAAATGATACGAAATTCACAGCATTATATTCAGTATATCAGAAGATATAGCTTTTAGAAATTGGGTCGGGAGAGAAAGCTGTTTTCAGTTTCACTTCCAGCAGAATAAAAGTGCTTTTTCTGGATATGGAATACAGACACACAGTGCACACAGGTATGTTTGGGATGTGTATGCAATCTTCTGTGGGGCACTCCTGTTAGTTATATATGTGAAAAACAGGGGAAAGACTCTATAAGGCCACTATACTTGGTGGCAAAAGTTGGTAGAACCATTTATGGATTGGCATCTAGAAACCAACTGCCCCCAAAATGGAAACTTTCCAAGTGGGGAATGACAATCAAACAGCAAAAATTTGCCTAGAGTACCAAAAACTCTGTATATTTTTGCCCTATACACCTTTGTTTCACATCAGTACTTTTCTTCCTCTGTTCTAAGCATACCTGCATCCTGGCAGGATATTTACCTGCAAATCTTCCTGTTTTCTTCTTCTTATTGCTGGCTTTACCAACCAAACCCAACATGCTTTGCTCTATAATTTTTCTATCTAATATGGAGAGGAGAGGTGTAAAAGGCATGACTACTACAGAACGAACAGTGTGCTAAATGGAGCAATCCCTAACAAACATTATACAATAAAGCATGCTGGGTTTGGTTGAAAAGCCGACAGGAGAACAGGAAGTTCTGCATGTAAACATCCAGCCAGGATGTAGTGATGTGGAGAACAGGGGAGAAAATGCTGGCATGAAAAACAGGTATATGGGGCATAAATATGCAGTGTTTAGGTTACTGAATCCAGGTAAAAACATTAGAGCTGGAGAACCCTTTTGAAGGGGTTTTCCCACAAACTACATTTATTACCGCAGGATAGGTATTAAATGTATGGGACTCCACAGATCACTAGACTTAGAGTCCCTGGTTGCTCCTTTCTGTGAAGCCACAATGAAGCAGGCTTAGAATGGAGTAATGAATGAGCATGAACACTATAACTCAGTTCATAGTCTATGGGTCTGGTGGAGTCCAACACAACAGTGGGGGTTCCCAGCAATCATATTTGTCACTTATCCTATACATAGGCAATAATGCAATTTGTTGGAGAATCCTTTAAAAAATGTGTTTCATGAAGGAAACCCATGTGTATATACCCTACTAGATGCCACAAAGGTCTTGTGGAAAAAGAGGAGATTCCACTCTGGCAGAGCCAGCCTGTACACGTGTCACATAGTTGGTTATAGTTTATTTGAAGCCAGTATGTAATAATAAATTTTCCCTTCAGTAATCTCTTGACCCCTACCATACTACCTGGTCATAATACAACTGACAGTAGCCAGTGTTAGCCATTATAAACTCATTCTCACCCTATTTTTTTTTTAATTTGTCACCATTGACCGATGGCCAGCTTATTTTGCTAGCAGAAGGTTCAGCCGGATATGTATTTCCCTTGGAGCAGCCACTATAACGGAAAAGTGTGAAATATTCTTGGTCTGATATTGTCTCACTGACTGTCAGTGGCTATTTAAAGTCTGAAATACAAAACTGATTCTGCCTTAGAAGGATAATATAAAACTTAACTTTTAATAATGATTTGGTCCTAAAAAATGGCAGGTAACACTAAAATCATACTAGTGGACACTGGGTTCAGTATAGGCAGTAGCTGGTCTGGTTCCTGATTTGGTGATAGGCTGGAAAGTCTAGGGTCTGATAGTGGCGGCTGCTCCCTATACCTGCATGCTCTCCCTATGCAGAGTCTGTATAAATGCAGCGGGGAAGGAGCCTAACAGGCTGATGTTGGAGCACTCACCCTAAAAAGGGCGACCTCCAGCCACAGGAACCTCGGACCTGACTGCAATAAACCCTGTCTCAGTAGTCCTAATAATGCCTCTGCTACCCAAAAGCTCTGACGCGTTTCCCCTGTTACGGTTCATCAGGGAGTATTGTCAAGCAGGTCCGAGGTTCCTGTGGCTGGAGGTCGCCCTTTTTAGGGCGAGTGCTCCAACATCAGCCTGTTAGGCTCCTTCCCCGCTGCATTTAGACAGACTCTGCATAGGGAGAGCATGCAGGTATAGGGAGCAGCCGCCACTATTAGACCCTAGACTTTCCAGCCTATCACCAAATCAGGAACCAGACCAGCTACTGCCTATACTGAACCCAGTGTCCGCTAGTATGATTTTAGTGTTACCTGCCATTTTTTAGGACCAAATCATTATTAAAAGTTAAGTTTTATATTATCCTTCTAAGGCAGAATCAGTTTTGTATTTCAGAGCAGCCACTATAGTGCCAAAATGGTATAACATGGTGGTTAATCAGCTGAATGACCATCTAGGTCAGGCATCCCCAAACTGCGGCCCTCCAGATGTTGCAAAACTACAACTCTCAGCATGCCCGGATGGCCTACAGCTATCAGCCTACAGCAGGGCAAGGTGGGAGTTGTAGTTTTACAACAGCTGGAGGGCCGCAGTTTGGGGATGCCTGATCTAGGTAATACAGTGAGCCCCCCAAAGCTAGAATCCCCTTTGGCATATAAATAGGGTGGGGTGCAACATTCTCTATGATATAGACACCTTACTTTGTCACATGAAGTTGGGTTGTCCTGATGAGACAACACCTTAAAATGGTATAATTTTATGTGATGTCTCTGGCATTTCAAGCTTCTGTATCTCAGTGGTACAGTATTTACATTCAACACTGTTTTTCAGGCACAATTTAGAGCACAATAGCACAATATTCAGCAAATCGGAGACTAACCATGACTTTTAGTAATGACTTTTTAATGAACTCTTCTGCTAGTTTGACTGTGCAGCAAAATGTGTTATATTTATCCTTAAACTTTTAAGACATCACATTTTTGCATATAGGGTAAGATTTTTACATAGTCATTACCTTGAGCACATCACAGACTATACAGAAAGCTTATTCGGCTTTCTTTGTCAGATAACAAGGATGTAGTACAGATAATGTATGCAGATGGTGACTGCATATTAATGTATTTCTTAAAGTGAGTTTACATAAAAGAGTATTCCTGTGATAGCAAGGGATGGCATATGTCTTGGATATAGGCTGTCTGCATGCATATCTCTCTTTCCTGCCATGGATAAAACGGGACGATTTATCAGAGTTGCAAAAATGGATGATTATTGGCTTTCGGGCCAAGGGTGGCAGTATTTCTGAAACTGCACAGTTTGTGTACTGTTCATGTACTGCTGTGGTGAAAGTAGAGCATGAGTGGACAAATAGCACCATTGCGAATAAGTGACAAGGAATCTACGGAGCACCAAATGCAATAGATGTGAGAGGTGAATGTCAGCTACGAGGGTGCACAAGGGCAGACTGACACGCCCCAGTGGAGCAGCTCACTGCCAAAAAGGGGCTACCAGACGTGTGTCTAATACAACAGTTCAGCAAACCCTACTGCGTATGGGGCTCCGAAGCAGAGGGATGGTCAATGCTCCTCTACTGACACAATTGCTGAATTGGCAGAAAAGGCTTCAATTTTTGCTGCATTATCGGGAATGGTTGGCAAATTGGCAAATAGTTACCTTCTCCAAAGAGTCATATTTTCTGCTTCATCAAATGGATAGACATTGGCAAGAAACATTAGAGAACAAACACCCTTACTAGAAGAAGGCTGTTTTGGCACAGTTTTTATTTTATTTTTATGACATTCACTTGAGGGGGTAGATCATATGATATCTTTGTAGAGTAGGTCATTACGGACACAGCAATACCTACTATTTTTTATACGGTATGTGTTAAGTTTTACACAATAAAAGCATTTTTTTAAAAGAAAAACTCTTGTTTTTGTGTTTTTGTATTTTTTTTTATCTTTCGGTGATGTGTTATGTAGGGGCTCTTTTTTGCGGCATGAGGTTACATTTTGATTGGTACAATTTTGGGGTACATTTTTGACTTTTTGATTGCTTGGTATTACAATTTTTGTAAGGCAAGGTGACCAAAAAAATAACAGTTTTGGCAGTTTTTATTTTTTTTTACAGCATTCACTTGAGGGGGTAGATCATGTGATATATTTTTTTAGCCGGTCGTTACAGACCTGGAGATACCTAATATGTCTGTTTTTCTTTTTTTTTCTTTTTTTTTCTATTTTTTACACGTTTATACATCTTTATTATGAGAAAGGGACTTTTTTTATTTGATAACCTGGAAAACTCCTTTAAAGTATGGTTCAATGGCTTACATGGGTGTTACTATAATTTTCTCAAAAGTTAAATTAAAATTTTGTAGACAATAGGAACATGATTTAAGGATATTGTTTGGTAGTCTTCTTCTTGCTTTACTCAATGATATAATTTATCATTATACATAGACCTGTAGATTGGTTTTGTATTTGTGCCAAAATTCCTTGGGGGAGATTTATCATAATTGATGTAAAGGAAAACTGGATTAGCTGCTTGTAGCAAGCAATTATATTCCACCTTTCATTTTTCAGAGCTCTTTTGTTAAATGAAAGGTGGAATCTGATTGGTTGCTATGGGCAAGACGATCAGTTACCTCTCCTAACACGTCTGTTTTATTAAGTACTTGCATTCCCCATGTAATAATTCTGGAGCATCTATTTTTATGACTCTGTATTGTGCCATTCCTTTATTATTTCTGCTAGAAGATACACATTAATTGCTATTAGTTTGCAGTTAAGGTCCAGCTGAGTATTACTGTATACCAGTTGGGAGTGTGTCTCTGCACAGTCTAATGCCTCATTCACAAGTCAGTATTTTGGTCAGTGATTTCCATCAGTGATTGTGAGCCAGAATCAGGTGTGGCTCTAAAAACAGAAAGAATAGAAAGAAATAATTGAGAGACTTTGATCAGGGAAAGCTTTGAGGGAGTGAGGGGCTGGGGCACAGTGCTTAATAATACAGTAGCTGCAGAACCCCATTATTGCTGTACTGCGCAAGAAAACTATTGACCTGCAAGAAAAAAAAATATTTTTCTCTCATTTGATCAAAAAGACAGCTGCTTTTTTTTACCCCAAATCCCAAGTTTCTACATACTATTATTGTCAGCGCAGCACCCTAATAACATTTTGCTGCTGAGCAATTTCACATTTTTTCAGTGCAATACCGTATATCTATCTGGTGCTATTAAATGAGTTGCATTATACAAAAGCCTTTTACATAAAAAAATGCTATTTTTAGACCTCATGCATATGTGTGTTGGTCGTGGTGGTAACAGTGTCAGCCATAGCCACGGCGGAGGCAGTGGTGGTGATGGTGGAACTCTGGGCAAGTAATGGCATGCCAAAGAGCAAACCATAATGTTGCATAGTCTGATAAAAGTAGCGGGGAGGGCGAGGATTTGATGATAATTATGTATTGGACCGGACTTGGGAGCTGGATTGGGGTGCTGAGGAGGAGGTAACATCAGAGGAGGAGGGAAATGGTAGTAATAAAGAGCAAGGGGCTGTACGACCAGAACTTCCCAAAGAACTGCCAGGGCTAGATTTGCATTGGGGACTGGTGATGCTGCTGATACCATGGGAGCAGCAGGCCCAAAATGTGCCAGAGCTAAGCCAAGCTTGGCTGCCACGAGCACTGCATGATTATATTCCATCTGTAAGTTATTCTACATGGGCACGCTTGCCAGAATGGCAAGATGTTTGCTTTCTTATGTACTGACAGGTGTATCATTCACATCAGGCAGGCTGATGATTACTGGATATCCATGATTTTAGAACCTCACTATCAGAGCAAAATGGAGGAATGTTTTCCTCCCGCAGAAAGGGAGACCAAATTACAATACCAGGAAACATTATGTACACAGGTTGTAGCCGTTTTCGGCGAGCAGACGCCCGATGCCAGCGTGTCTATAAGGGAGACCCCTCTCTGTTCCCCACCTCTTGCCACAAGCTGCAGAAACAGTCAATTCAGTCTCCTCCACACGATGAAACAGTTTTTGTGCCACCCCAGGCTGAGGCAAATCTCCAGCCTCAATGTCGAGGTTCATTCCTACCTAGACTCTGACCTGTCTTCAGTGCATACCCTCTTATGAAATGGCCCAGTATGCTCTTTGTTGAGGCCAACAAATAGATCTGTCTTTACTGTCGGTGCTCCATCTTGCCACTGTTGCTCTCTGCCTGCCATTATGTTCCATAAGGCTGCTGCTGTTTCCATCATACCACTGCTGCTGTCTACCTGCCAACATGTACCATATGGCTCCTGCCACCCCCATAGTTGCTGATCCTCACTGCAAATCTCCTACTGCCACCATCATTCACACTATACATCTCAACTCTCAACTACTACTACCCATGAACAGCCGATCTACTGCCTTGCATGTTCCATGCTATTGCTAGTACTGCCACTACTATTGTGGTAATATGCCTCTATTACCTTTTCCACATCCACACTGTACTGCTCCTGCTCCCAATTAAAAAGGAGAACTTTCTAGAATTTTTCTAGGCTCGTTCAGAACGAGAGACTTGTTCTTCTTATTGTGCATGCATTCCACCCCCATTAAGGCCTACTTTTTGGAGGCTTGGTTCTGACACTTAAAGAGTAACTAAACTTTTATAGTAACTTTTAATATGTTGTCCCTAAGCCCCTAAAACATTTTTTTCTAATATCATTTATTAATTTTCTATTTTTACCATAATTTTTCATCCCTAAAGCGCACCATTCACTAGTGCGCTAAAACTCAGTTCTCCCTACACCAGTGAGCTGTCAGTGGTGTACAGAGTACTCATTTTATGAATAAGGCAGCAGCAGCGCAGGGAGTACGGGCAGGAGCACATATTGCTGCTCCTGCCCGTGCTCCATGGACTATTACTAACTGATGGCATAGCACATGGGTATCCTGTACCCATGTACTATGCCAGGATTAGCTGAGTGGAGTGAGCTCCTGCATCTGCCTGCTCCGTTCAGCTGACATGCAGTTCTCTTAGCTTAGTAGAGCGGCCACAGGCAGGAGCCTGCTCCACTCAGCTAATCCTGGCATAGTACATGGGTACAGGATACCCATGTGCTATGCCATCAGTTAGTAATAGTCCATGGAGCACGGGCAGGAGCAGCAATATGTGCTCCTGCCTGTACTCCCAGCACTGCTGCGGCCCCATTCATAAAAGGAGTACTCTGTACTCCGTACACTGCTGACAGCTCAGCGGTGTAGGAACAACTGAGTATTAGCGCTTCAGAGAATGGTGCGCTTTAGGGATGAAAAAGTATGGTAAAAATAGAAAATTAATAAATAAACTATATTAGAAAAAGATTTTTTAGGGGCTTAGGGACAACATATCAAAAGTTAGTATAAAAGTTTAGTTACTCTTTAACACTTGTTTGTGTTGTATGGGCAGGCATTTTGAATCTGTCAAGGAATTTTTTTAAATCCCGTAACACTGTAAACACCATCTGCCCTCTATAAGGTGGTGGTTTTTTAACATTGTCAAACGTGTTTACCCATAGCTATATATGTCAGTGTAAGGCCTTATTCACACATCAGTTATTTGATCAGTTATTTCCATCATTTTTTGTGAGCCAAAACCAGGAGTGGATGCTACACATAAATAAGGTATAATGAAAAGATCTGCACCTGTTCTGTTTTTTTGACCTGCACCTGGTTTTGGCTCACAATAACTGATGAAAATAACTGATCAAATAACTGATGTGTGAACAAGGCCTAACTCTGACATTATTTGCTATTGCTTCAAGAGCTTAGGGAGGGGGAGAGAAAAGGCAAAAATTTATAAAAAATGAACAAAAACAGATAACATTTCTTCCTAAAAATTCTTAGGAAAGGAAAGAGTCATAGTAGACTAGAGGGTGTTATTTACCAATTTTGAGGGCAACTGGAGCAACATTTGTTTGGGTGGAATTGATTCGGATCCGAACTGAACTTTTCAACCAAACCGAATGTCAGGAGTTTGGCAAATCACTATTACAGGGTAATTTCTACCCTGCTAAACAAACAACGCTCTGCTACATCAGAAAATACAGTTTTATATATCTTCAGATTGCACATTCTATGCCATGATATTGCACAGTGCCATTTCATCCAACCATTTATAGGAGTTTTACTTCTGAGAAAGCCTCTTACTGTGTATACATTTCTTGGTACCGTTGCTTTCCTCCCCTCAAGGCTATATATTACTAAGACATTTTACAGATATGAACCTATCTTTCTCATCTCAGAATATCACACACTGTTTACCTCTCTGTAGCGCATGAGATTTCACCACAGAGTTATTAATCTTATATGTGCCTCTCTTCTGGCGACTGCTGGGGGTTAAGAACAAGTACAAGAAGGTTATTGAAATGGCAGGACCATCGTCTAACAATATACTGGAAAGTGTAGGTCACCATCAAATAAAACCTTATGGGGAAAGGAAAAATGCAATTGTGCACCTACAGTAAGCTGGAAATGTCACTGGAAACAGAACATGTAGGATCATGTAGAGGCAGGAACGATAAAACCAAAATTGTCTAAATTCTGAAATAAAAGCAAATAAAAATAATTTACTGAAAAGTACAACACGCTTGTATAAGTAATTGACTCTACATTATTTATGTGGCTCCAACATATTTAGTAGTGTTGATTCCTGTTCCTCTCAATATAGTTGTTTGGACACTTATTTCTATGGAGAACGTTATATTAGTGCAGTAGTCCCTGTCTAAAAAAAAATTGTATCTGACAGAAAAAGTCCTGTGTAGGATAATGTAATAGGATGAAATATGACATCAGTCATATGACCCATGCAAATCGCCTGACCATGGCATTGTTTAGCTGCCCAGGGAGCTACCAGATGAAAAGTAGATATTAAGGAGCATACCTCATCATCATGTCTGTCATTATATTAGATAAAAATAAAAAATGAAAATCCCTTTAAGATGCTACTCCACGCATATATAGTTACTTATAGTGGCAAAAAAAGTAAAGAACAGGCAAAAACAAAACCTCTGTAATCTTTGTTACCTCCAACAGTATTTGACAAGGGACATTGAGGCTATTTATGTAAACAAAATTTTTGGCCAGCTTAAATCCCTCAGGAGCCAGGACCAAGGCAAATTTGGCGGAAGCATTATCACTTCTTCTTCCTTACCCTCCAACTATTTTTTCTGTTGATATAGCCTTAGGCTACTTTTACACCAGCGTTTTTGCTAGATCCGTCATGGATCAGAAAAAACGCTTCCGTCATGATAATACAACCGTCTGCATCTGTTCTGAACGGATCCGGTTGTATTATCTTTTAAATAGCCAAACTTATCCAAACTGATCCGTCATGAACTCAGTTGAAAGGCAATGGGGGATGGATCCGTTTTCTATTGTGTCTGAGAAAACGAATCCGTCCCCATTGACTTACATTGTGAGTCATGACGGATCAGTTTGGATCAGTTTCTTCATGCGGACACCAAAATGTAGCAAGCAGCGTTTTAGTGTCTGCCTCCAAAACGGAATGCTGACTGAACTGAAGCAAAACTGATGCATTCTGAACGGATCCTTTTCCATTCAGAATGCATTAGGACAAAACTGATCAGTTTTGGACCGTTTATGAGAGCCTGTGACGGATCTCACAAACGGATCCTTAAAACGCAAGTGTGAAAGTAGCCTTCTAAGGGCTTGCTTTCAATTTTTTGATTTTTTGGGGGGAGTGGGGGCAAATTGTATTTTTGATGGCATCATTTAATGTTCCATATAACATATTGAGAAACTGTAAAAGCTTATGTGTGAGGTGAAATGGAAAAAAAAACACAATTTCACTCTTCTTTCTTGGGTTTTAAGTTCACTATGAGGCAAAATGTCAGTGTAATTGTACTCTGCAAGTATGTGTATGTCAATATCAAAATTACTATATGTACTGTACACTGACAAAAAAATAATGCACCAGAGAGTTGTTGGAATCAAATGAATTGGGTTTTCCGAGATTTTTATACTAATGACCTATCCTCTGGAGAGGTCATCAGTAGTGTTGAGCGAATCAAAGTTCCCAAAGTGGACTTCGATCTGAATTTCAGGAAAAATTTAATTCGGCGCAAAACTGAATTTCCTCATGCTTCATGGTGACGAATAGATTTTACTTGAAATGGTGGTAAAAATTTTAAATAATCATACTTGCCTCATCCATTTGAGTGCAAAAATGCCACTGCGGCCATCTTGCTTGAAGATCATGTGCAAAATCTCATGCACGGTGACGTACAGTATGATGTCACCATGCCAGCCAACGTGACAATGTCATCATGTGCCGTGCAAGATTTCACACTGGATCTTCAAGCAAGATGGCAGTGGCGGCCTCTTCGAGATCAAATGGATGAGGCAAGTATGATTTATTTTTTTAATTACACTAAAATGCTATAATCGCGATTAGCAATTAACGAGATATCTGAGGGGTTCATTGACAGGGGGCGGCTCAATCGCTGTACTCATTGCACCCGCTATTTACAAAGAAATGCACTTCATGATGAAGTACTGTAATTTGTCACGAAGCAACTTTTTTTTGTAACATTCGGCAAAGCAGCCAAATATAATTTTAGAGAACTCTCATCTCTAGTCATCAGTATCTGATTGGCGGGGTTCCAACGCCCGGGAACACCTGCTGAGAAGCTGTTTGAAAAGGCACCAGCGCTCCTGTGAGCGCAACAACCTTCTCGCAGCTCACCAAGCACAGCACCGTACATTGTATAGTGACTGTGTTTGATATCACAGCTCAGCTCCAGTCACTTCTAAGGGTCTGAGCTGCCCCTAGGCCAGTCAGTGCCCACCGGAGCGCCGTTGTCTTCTCAAACAACTGATCAGTGGCGGTCCCAGGTGTTGGACTCCCACTGATTAGCTATTGCTGACCTATCCAGAGGATAAGATATCAGTATTAAAGTCTAGGAAAACCCTCTTAATCTTTATAGGTGTGAAAGAAGGATATGATATCTCTTTATGGAGAGCTCCTAATTGGCGTGAGGAGTCTTATAGGCCAGGCTCTTAGCAAACTTGGGCTCCAATGCCATCAGATGGCTTAATTATTATCCAGGTCATGTCTCAAGGCCTGTTTAAAAGGTCGAATATTGACTTATGGGATAACTACCTTATATCTGGTGGCATTAAAGGCAGAACTTGCTAGGAGCTTATTTGCATACCCACCTCCTTATATGTGTGAATGTAATGATGATATATGTAAAAGGATAAGGTGAAAGGATATGTTTTTTGGGAAAACTGTACAACTTAAAGAAAGCCCTAGGACCATGTTGGGTGCCTCTAAGCTGGATACAGTTAGGCACGGAGGCATACAGGTTTCACGTGGTATCCTGCAGCACATTTGCCTACAGATGTTGCAGCTGTATGCTTGTAGTTTGCTGAAGATATCATCCCAGCTGGTCCCACAAATGCTTGATAGGAAGTGTTGCAATCTGCAGAAAACATTTCTGTGAAACAAAAAGAAGCAGAAAACTATACTCACCACTTCAGCTCCTTGTTAATCACTTGAGGTTCCACAGCCAAAGCAATGGAGACCATCACCCAATGGTATAAAACCTGTATGAAGAAAAGCTTTATAAATTTACCAATACTTTATTTGTGATCCATAAAAACGAGAGGGCTACATTCCGCTTGTCAGCATGTTTCCAACATTAGTTTTTGTTCACGACATATAATGAGACTGGAACCACAGCTGTTTAAAAGCAATCTGGATGTATCATATTCAATAAATGTATAATAAATCACTTTTGAAGTTCAAACCTATAGGATATCTAGTCTGCAGTTTGATTATCCTCAAAGTTTCTCGATAGAAAACCCATTTTTGCCAGTCACCTCCACATTGTGGTTTTGCAACTTTCTCTATAGCTTGGAAACATTAAGAAGAAGAAGTGAACCAGCATGTGTTTGGCCAAACCTGATGTTTTTTGTTTGCCTTTTGAAATATCCAAAATGTGCTCCGCAATGTAAGTTAATTTTCTAATAATGCAGCCAATATATGTTTTATTACAGGTAGTGCAGTCTACTTTATATTCAACATGGTCCAAATCGCAACTTACAAAACTATTGATATTATGTAAATTATTTTTGCTATCTGAAAAAGTTTTCTTTTTAGTATAAGAACATACATCACAGCAGGATCCCCTGCATTTAAAAGAACATTTTTACTAAACCAGATTTTATTTTTGTTGTTATCTGTACTGCAAAAAAGGCTAAGAGAATATCTCCAAGAGTTTGGCCTCTTTTTGCAACAGCTCTAAGGCTAGGGCTACACAGTGACACTGGTCTTGAGACAACTGTTGCGGCCAGGATCACTGAGCAGCGGTGATCCCTTAGCTCTTTAATGCTGCTGCTATCTGCAGCGACTGGGACCACAGGGCCAATGTGTGAGTGCGGTGGCCTGATGGGGTGTAGTAGTTGGTACGCACATTTCTGCAGCTCCCTGGGGGCAGTGTGCAGTGATGAGAAGGAAGGCAACGGATTCCTTAGGGGCACATTCTTGTGTTGAGGGATCTCCTACCAGATGTTGGTTGAGGTGCCCTTGAAAGTATAGGTTTTAGGTACAGGGAAGGCAGGTTCCCTGAGGTTCATGACGCTAACTCTTGGGTGTAAAGGAGGCGTTGAAATTAAGAGGAGTCTGTTTAAATACCGGCGTATAAGACGACTGGGCGTATAAGACGACCCCCAACTTCTGCCCTAAAAATATAGAATTTGGTATATACTCACTGTATAAGACTACCCCTCTCCCAAATGAAAAAAAGTCTGCTTTGATTTCAACATGCTAATTTTAATTCAAATGCATATGACATGCAGGTACTGTATATAGCAGCAAAACTGTCACTTATAAACATAAGGTTGTTTCAAACATGTACGGTAAAGCTAAAACTTTGCAAAACAAACAAGAGAGCAAGTGCCTGGTGATCATAACTGTAAGCTGCGATATTGTAACAGGTCTTGCTGGCATGACAGTTTCCCTTTAAAAGCCTTCAAAATCCTCCTGAGAATATAGAGAATAGTATGCTACTTCAGTATGCTAAGAGCAGGGCTCTCTACGCGCTGACGGGGAAAAAAAAAACACCTCACACAGTGCGGCCCCCGTATATCCGGCGTATAAGACGACCCCCCACTGTAGCCATTATTTTAAGGGGTTAAAAAGTAGTCTTATACGCCAGTATATACTGTAACTGGAGCATTTACTGAGAATCACTTGCCTTGAGGTGACAGTTCCAGGTTCAGTTATCATGGAGGTATTCACTTACACTTCTGCTCTTACTTGTGTTGTAATTCCAGGTAACAGGCTCAGTGGAGGTACTAACAGACTTCAATGTCCTGATAACACTAATATACGTCCTTTTACTGGTATCAATAAGTCCTTTATCTGTGCATATTAGTTGAACTGGTTCACTTTCTAACAGCCAGGTACTGGATATAATATTTTGTTCTCTATGTCTTTCTTTCTTTTTCTTCCTTTCTGCAACCTACAGGAAGTTTCTCCCTACAGGCAGTGGTGCTGGGTAGCTTCTGATGATTCCTCCAGGGGCGTAGCTATAGGGGGTGCAGAGATAGCAGTCGCTACCGGGCCCAGGACCCTGAGGGGGCCTAAAGACCCTCGTGTCACATAAAAAGACACCAGTATTATAGAAAGTGCTTGATGGTCAAGTTACACCGCTGGCTGGAGGGAAGGGGTTAGGTCTAGAATTTGGTATGTTGGAGGGGTTCCATTTTTGCCTCAGGCTGCACGAAGACTATGTGCTTCCCTACCCTTGGCCCCAAAGTCCTGAGGGAAGGGGAGGCCCCAAGATGAGCTCTTGTACCAGGGCCCATAAGCCTTTAGCTACGCCCCTGGATTCCTCTTTTAACCTCCCTCAGCCTGGCCACTGCCAAGGTGGCTAAAGTGGTAACTACATGGTAGAATTCTCTCTAAATTTCTAAACTTTGAACTGACTCTCTTCTCACTCTCACTACACACTTCCCCATCTCTCTCCCTTCCTGTGTCTACCCTGTCCCTTTCATAGGGGAATGTACCAGCACCATCTACTGGTGACTAATGTGAAATGGTGGTTACCAGCCTGTTAATAGGAATTTACTGCTTTACATATTACATTGCTGACATAACAGTTAGCATCAGTGGCATAGCTATAGGGGTCGCAGCGGTCGCAATTGCAATCCCATGGGGCCCCCACAGGATAGACGGCGTCCAGCCATGACAATAAACAATGAAAGCGCCTAATCAGCCCAGAGCAGAAACATACACTGTTTACACAGCGATTAACGCACAATACCTGGATGAGGGTGGGCGGGGGCAGAGCGTGTGGATGTGCGCAGCGCAGCCAGTCCTAGTGTGGCAGAATACAGCGGGGACCAGACGTGACGTTGGTTGAGCAGCGCGCCCGCCGCCTACTGCAGTGAGTGACTGAGCCTGGTGAGGAGCGCAGCGAGGAGCATAGCGCAGCACGCTACAACTCTGCTGGTGCCTGGTACAAGGTAGGGACTGACTTGGAGTACTGCTGACTGTCCTGTCCAGCCTCAGCTTACTTACCTGTTCTTCAGCGCAGGCTGGGTAGCCCTCCTGGGACCTGATGTGCCACTAGGGCCGGCCACTCCTGCTACAGGCTGCCAGGCAGGGCCAGGGGCCTAGACAGTCACTAGTCTCAGTGGACAGTTTTTACTGGCTTCCCCAGATTGTGTGAGTGACAGTGCTGTAAAATGGCTATACAGCATGTCACTCAGTTTGGGGTACTACTGTATACTGCCTCAGAAATTAGTGATCAGCTTGTACTGGGTTGTTGTGTGCAGGACAAAAAAAAAAATGGGGGTAGCTGGACACAGTCACCCAAGAGTCCCAAACCTAACATCCGCACTAACACCAAAGCTACTAGATCAGTGACATCTAATGCTCAACGCATTCCTATACCCCTGTTAGGTATTTCATCAGGAGCAGCCCTAGGTATAACTTTACAACGTGATCATACAGCTAGTACTAAAGAACGCTGCAGACCTTGATGTGGTGTGTGCAGCGTGCCTATCCAGCACATGGGCTGCTCCTGATGAAATACGCGTTGAGCATTAGGTGTCACTGATCTACTAGGCTGCGTTCTACTACTAATTTCAGTCATTTGCACATGTTTGGGGTTCTGCAAATTGCGGAACACACACCGTTCGGCATCCATGGTATTGTGGATCCGCATTTTTTTGGATCCCCAGTATCACGGCCGTCTGAACGACTCCATAAAGTTAGTCAACTACAATCGCATGGCTGTGGTGCCACTGGGCTTTTAGATCCATGCCTCTGCCTCTTGTCCGCACCATGATGTTGTGTTCACAGTCACACAGTTGGTGCTTTGCAGTTTGCAAGGCACAGGTATGGCAGCGCCATAGCCGTGTGAATGTAATAGCCTAACTTTAAGTCAATTATCCCTTTAAAGGGGTTGTCTGATCATAGACAATGGGGCCACATTGCTAGGACATGCCCTCATTGTCTTATGGGTGTGGGGCACACCCTTGGGACCTGCACCTATATTGAGAAAGAAGCCCCACAAGGTGGTGGCTGCCAATAGACATGAATGGGAGCACACCACGCATGACCGGCTACCACTCCATTTACTTCTATGGGCCCGATGGAAAGAGCCGAGCCAGTGCTCGGCTATTTTCACCAACCCCATAGAAAATAAATGGAGGGTGGCTGTGCATGCACAGTGCGCCCTCCTTCAGAATAGGAAAAAAAGGAAAAACAGACATATTAGCTTTCACCTGATCTAAAACTACGAGCTCTATGAAGATATCACATAATCCACCCAGTTGAGAAAAAAAACTAAATAAAAACTGTGCAATAACAGCTTTTTCTGGTCACCTTGCCTCACAAAAAGAGTAATACCGAGCAATAAAAAAACTTGTATATACCCCAAAATGGTACCAATCAAACCGTCATATCATCCTGCATAAAGGACAATAAGACAAATGCACAAAAAAATATGGCTTTCATTAAATGGCAAAGCAAAAACAAGATTTTTCTTAACAAAAATGTTTTTACTGTATAAAACTTAACAAAAATAAAAAAATAGACATAGTAGGATAGAAAAATAGGTACTGCCCCATCCATAATGACTGGCTTAGTGGCTTTATAGCCCCTCAGTAGAATGCCAAAAATAAAAAATATAAAAAAGACTAAAACAGCCATTTTTTGGTCACCTTGCCCCCAAAAAGTATAATATTGAATGACCAAAAAATCATATACACAAAAATAGCACCAATAAAAACGTCACCCCTTCCCACAGAAAACAAGCACCTACGCAAGACAAAAGGCAAGGCAAAAAAAGTAAAAAAAAAAAGTAAAAAAGTAGACATATTTGGAATTGTTGGCCACTGTGCCCCCTTCACAGTAATAATGCCCACTTACCTTCCCAGGCAGATCCCGACGTCTTCCACCAGGAAGAGGGTGCGCAGAGTGGTAAGTTTTACCACAGCGCCACCTGCTGGACGGGATTAATCGTGAGTCCAGAAGCACGCTACAAAGAAGAAGCAGGAGGAAGAGGTAAGTGGTCTGTGTTTGTTTGTTTGTTTTCTATTTTTCAGGATCGTGAATGCTGAGGACTACGTCGGATTCGGTGGACTACGTCGGACCAGCTTTTATATTTTTTTTACATAAAATGGTCAAACAGGGGTCTGGGGGAGTGTTTATTTTTAAAATATTTTATAAGTGTGTGTGGTTTTTTTTTTTACAATACTACAGTTTTAATAATTATGGCTATCTACAGACGGCCCTGATTACTAATACTGGGCTTAGTGCTTGCCGGTATGGCCAGCACTAAACCCGACATCTATTACCTCGGCACCCACCGCCACCAGGGGTGCCGGGAAGAGCCGGGTACCCGCAGGACCGTACCTTCTAAATTGAGGGTCTGGCTCTGGGGCGGCTGCAGGCTGGTACCATTAGGCTGGGAAGGGCCAATAACGTGTCCCTTCCCACCCTGGTAGTGCCAGGCTGCCGCTGCTGGTTGTATCTGGCTGGAGAAGGAAAAAAGGGGGGACCCCACGCTGTTTTTTTAAAAAAAAAATTAAATAATTTTTTAAAAAATGGCGTGGGGTCCCCCCCTTTTTTCCTCCTCCAACCAGATACAACCAGCAGCGGCAGCCTGGCACTACCAGGGTGGGAAGGGACACGGTTATTGGCCCTTCCCAGCCTAATGGTACCAGCCTGCAGCTGCCCCAGAACCGGACCCTCAATTTAGAAGGTCCGGTCCTGCGGGTACCCGGCTCTTCCCGGCACCCCTGGTGGCGGTGGGTGCCGAGGTAATAGATGTCGGGGTTAGTGCTGGCCTGCCATACCGGCAAGCACTAAGCCCAGTATTAGTAATCAGGGCCATCTGTAGATAGCCATGATTACTAAAACTGCAATGTTGTAAAAAAAAAAAACACACACACAAGTATAAAACATTTTATTGAAATAAACACTCCCCCAGACCCCTGTTTGACCATTTTATGTAAAAAAAAATATAAAAGCTGGTCCGACGTAGTCCACCGAATCCGACGTAGTCCTCTGCCTCAACGATCCTGAAAAATAGAAAACAAACCACTAACCTCCTCCTCCTGCTTCTTCTCCTCCTCAGCAGTGGAGCCTTTTCCTTACATTGAAAGGAACTACAGTATAAAACTGCTGGTGAATGAAACAAATTACACCTTGAATTCTTCAATGAAAAAAAAAACGTGATAGGTGACGGATCTGTCATGAACTCCATTGAAAGTCAATGGAGGACGGATCCATTTACTATTGTGTCACACCAAACGGATCCGTCCCCATTGACTTGCACTGGGGTCATGACGGATCCGCTTGGTGCGGGGAGGGAACTCGAGCATGCTCGCTCAACACTAATAATTGGTCTATCTGTGATTTTAGATCACTTGTCCAGAAGTTACTGAAGTGGAGGTTGGCAACCCTGGGAAGTGCTCATCTCTCTATCGTATATCCAACTACATTGCTGTCCTCAGGAACCTACAAGGTATGTATCACATGAAAAAGGGGCTTGCAATGCATCTGTCCTGGGAGAGATGGGAATAATGGGCACATGATTTTTTTTAAAAGATAAACAAATGTAACGGAAGAAAGCTTCCATCTTTATGTTAACATTAAGTCTATGATGATGGATACAGACAAGTCTGCATCCGTTATTTAGTCAGTTCTTCTGTCCATTGTTCTGATCTTACAATGGACAGAAACATGCCAGTTTGAACCTAGCCTTAGAAATTATGTACTAATATGTACTAATAGAAAAGCAGATGAAGTCCAGCTTCTTCAAATTGCAAAGTTCTTTATTTCAAGCGGCAAAACCTAATGACAACATACAGTGCAAATCTACGCGTTTCGGACCGCACACTTTTGGTCCTTACTCATGGGCTTCATCTGCTTTTCTATTAGAAACGTTCAGCCAAGTCCAGGCTGTGTCTGTGCTTCAGAGGCTTCTGATGCAGGTGAGCGCTGCAAATTATATTACTATTGAACTTAGAAAATATGTAGGATGCCTGAAAAAGGTTATTTATTTTGATTGGCTTATTGGAGTTGTGAAGCTTTTTCCTGTTGTCAGAAGGATGTAGCCGTTATGTGGGTTATTTTTGCTTTCATCTAGACAATGATTGTAGAGTAACAGGTTAATCTTTTATAAATGTAATATTACCAGAGCTGTGGTTGTTGTCACACAGTATAAAATGGCATGTATTTTTTGACAGAACTATTATATCTATATCTGCATCATGTCTCACCATATGAGTGGTGCTCAAAAACGCAAAAAGAAAAGGGCGGAAGAGGAGAAATCTGCCAAGCTTCCTAAAATAAGTAGTTTCTTTAAAATACCTGGAGAAGCAAGTACATCCTCTGCCTCTCACAGTACAACTGAGGAAACTATATCAACAGAAAGTGTAAATGTAAGTCCTGGCAGTAGTGTGCAGACACCATTGTGTGACAGCGTATCAAGCCTAGAGGAAGGCTGTAGCACAAGTGCAACAGAGGAACAGATAGGAAGTCAGCCTGTGTCAGAGTCAATGACACAATCTAGTCTTATAGAACGTTGTCTAGCAGAGGAGCATGTAACCGACAGAGGCCATTACCCCATTACAATTCAAGATGGAAATCTTAAAAGATTTATTATAAGTAATGGTCCATGTAGACCTAAAGGGCCATTTCCTCGAGATGAAAAAGATCAAAGGTGTTTCTCTGCAAGTTTCTATGAGAGAGTCACTAAAACGGGTCTTAAAATACCTGTGACTTGGCTATGTTATTCACCAAAACTTAATGCAGCCTATTGTGAGCCTTGCTGGTTGTTTGGAGATCGCAAGAAACAGGGATTTGAACCAGCATGGGCAAAAGGTATCCAAAAATGGCAAAGGTTGTCTGCAAAAATCCAGATACATGAAACTAGCCAATCCCACATAGAGGCCTGCATAATTTATGACCAATGGAGACGTCATAAAACCATAGATGAGGAAAATGAAAGAAAAATAAGAAGAGAGACTACATTTTGGAGACAAGCCTTACATAGAATTGTTAATGTTACATTAACAATGGCTATGGCCAACCTTGCTTTTCGTGGTCACAGGGAAAAGATAGGGGAGGTAAACAATGGCAATTTTCTTACCATAATTGAATTACTGGCAGAGTATGATACTGTACTAAAGGACCTTTTGCAGAGGCCCCAAGGAACAGTTAAATATCTCAGTCCACAAATACAGAACAAACTGATTAGTCTTCTTGCAAACAAAGTGGAGGAGGAGATTGTTTCTGAAATACAGAAATCACAGTTCTATTCTATTATCATGGATACAACCCAAGACATTGGGAAAATTGATCAATTAAGCCAAGTATTTCGATATGTAATTGTTGAGCGAGATGAGAACTTTAGGGCAACAGGTATTAAAATAGAGGAAGCATTTCTAGGTTTCCAATGTGTTGAAGATCAATCAGCGGCTGGCCTTGAAAAAACTATCATAGAATCCATAGATAAGAAAGGTCTGGATTTATCAAAATGCCGGGGCCAGGGCTATGATGGAGCTGCCACCATGAGTGGCATTTACACAGGTGTTCAGACTCGCATCCTCAAGAAAGAAAAAAATGCTCTTTACATACATTGTGCTGCCCATAACCTCAATTTAGTTTTGCAGGATGCAGTTTCAAATATAACTGAAATTTCTAATTTTTTTTATACTGTTCAGTCTTTGTATACTTTCTTTGGAGAAAGTGTTAAGAGATGGGCATTTTTAGCATCTTTTACCTCCAACTCCTCCATAACTTTAAAACAGCTTTGCCCAACAAGATGGGCCTCTCGTTATGACTCAGTGCTAGCACTACGGTTTAGGTTTTCAGATATTTTACAGTGTTTGTCCAAAATCATTATCATTTCCAACAAGCCAAAAGAAAGAGATGAGGTGTGCATTGAAGGCAAAACTGGAGTCCTTTCATTTTATTTTAATAATTGTCCTGCAAGCTAAATTTTTAAAAAATATTAATTCAGTTTCTAAAATGCTGCAGTCAAAAGACACAATACAATGCTACCCAAGTTCTCAGCATATTCCGAAATAATTATGAAGAGGCAAAAAGGACAGCAGTTTCTCTAGCAGAAAAATGGGGCATTCAAGCAAAATTTGAACACAAAAGAGTGAGGAAAGTGAAGCGACACTTTGATGAGCTGTGTTTGGATGAAAGGCTACAAGACCCAGAAGAAAGATTCAAAACTACAGTCTTTTACCAGTGTTTGGATATTGCTATAAATCAACTACAAAATCGATTTAATGGCATGAATACTGTTCTACAAAGATTCAAAATTCTTCAGCCTGCAACACTTTCTATAGAATCAGATGATGCCATCTTTAAAGAAGCAAAAACATTGCAAGACTTCTACCAGGATGATTTATCTAATGATTTTCCTGGCCAGCTGTTAAGTTTCCGGTCTGCACTTCTAGAAGATATAAAAAAATCTTCATCTGTTAGAGATCTAGCCACTCTTCTGATAGTTGACAACTCTGGTTTATCTTCCACTCTACCAGACGTCTGCATAGCTCTTCTTCTCTTTCTTACACTACCAGTTACAGTAGCATCAGCCAAGAGATCTTTTTCAAAGTTGAAATTAATCAAAAATTACCTCAGGAGCACAATGTCTCAACAGAGACTAAGTCATCTAGCCCTACTAAGTGTTGAAAACGAGAGGGCCAAGAAACTTGATATTCAGAGCATGATTGACAAGTTTTCTGAGGCAAAAGCACAGAGACAAACATTTTAGTAGGATCGTGAGTATAAAGTTTTACAGTTTAGATTTACCAGTTTTCTGCATGTTTATAAGTTTTCAGTTCTAGTTAAATGGTTCATACTAACTCGTTTTCGGTTCTTGTTGAATTCCACATTATGTTACATGGTTCTGGTTCATTAATCTGTTGCATGGTTCCGAGTGATAAATTTGTACAGCATCTGCTTAGCTCGAATCCACAGGATAAAACCCTACACATAGATGTGTATTTCATAGAGATGACTACAGTAAAATATTTCTTACAGCTATTTAGCATTTATAAAACACTCTCTAAGATACACATACATGGTTGATTGGTCCTGTGTGTATTAAAAGCCATGGCAGATGCTTACAAAGTTTGGATTGTGTAATATATATATATAGGTAATTCAGTATTAATTATACCTCTTTTTTTCATAGGATGACCATTGACTTTACTTGTTCAGTTTCCCTGTTTTGTTGACTGTTTTGGAGTTCATTATCAATGATTGATCATGGCAACAACGCTGTTCGCCTTGTTCAAGTTACCAGTAAGTATCACTTTCTTTAAATGAACAAAATACCTTATGAATATTGATCCACATGCTAATAAAGCTCCTTCATTTTGCAGGTGAATTTGGTTTTTAGTTAATGGTTATTTACTGAAGATTAAGAATCTAGAAGATAACAGGCTTCTGTCTATTGGATTTACAGATTTATTAAAGGTAAGTTTTTGGTTTTGTGTTTAATAGTCTCAACATTAGTCACCTAGTAATTTATGGACACTAGATCTAGTCAAATAATCATTCTCATATATAATTTTTGAATTATTTGGGTTTATGAAAACTCTCTCTTGTGTAAGATACCTATAATTCTTATATAAATATGATGAAAAACTCTTTTAGATTGCCACCCCAAATTGTATTGAAAATTCTTGGGGGCTGGTATTCCCATAGAAGATGATCAGTATACATAGTACTTTATATGATTGCACTGAAAATGTATTAGAGGAAATCTAGTCAACACAAGGGGTGGTCTTAGAGAGAGGGTTTGTACCTCATACATTAACAAGAGCACTTTAAAATACTATTAATAATCCTAACTACTAACATTTGTCCTGCTCCTAGGTCTGTCACCGTGCGTAACCGGGCCACTACATTTTATCTCATTCAGATTTTTTATTTTCAATAAAAAATAAAAAACTTTACTACTTTTAGATAGTGGTATTATTATTATTATTATGCAATTATTGGATTAAAATACATTTTGTCTGTGATATTTTAGTTCTGCCATTGGACATAGTGGGCGGGCAGGGGTCTGGTGGGGTTAGGAAACTGTATTGAGGGTAGGGGGGCCCAAGCTGAACTCTTGCACCTGGGCCCATGAGCCTGTAGCTACGCCCCTGGTTAGCATATTTCCATGAAACACAAAAACAGTGTATAGCAGTGGACTCTGCATATCACCCTCATCAAATGTTGCGCCCTCCTCAGGACCCTAATCCGAATCCCAGGTTCTGTCCAGTAAACAATTGTCATCAGAGTACTCACCCTCCCTTTTGTTTCTATCAGACTGTGGGATATCATGGTTGGTTCTTTGGCCTCCCTCCCCTGCTCTTCCTCGACAGCCACTGTCGCTGCCCCCAATACCAATAGCACAGATATGAGGGCCACTACTACTACCACCACCAACACCGCTATGCCTGGGGTCTGCAGCCTTCTATTCCACCTCCTCTTAAGGGCAATGCAAACACAAAAACTATCTGCCATAGGTCATGGTGGGGTTTTCTTGCCACTTCCTAGGAAAAAGGAAGGCGCCCCTCTAAGAAGGGGGGGTGAAAACTGTGAGGAATCCACTGAAAGCCTTCTTTGGGGCTGCAAGGAGGAGGAGCAGGAGGAATGATGTGACCCTTAGCACCATGACACTGTGTTGGACTTTAAAGTCACCTCTATGTCATCCTGCTGCAACTGAAAGAAGGAGTGAGCCATCCAATCCACAATCTCATCCTCTTTCTCCTCAACTATAATGTTGCATCTTTTTGGAGCCAGCAGGGACAACTGCAGACTACTACTACTACTTCTGGATGGATAGTTTGTAATGGTACTACCCAGATTCTGGCTCTGGGTCTTTCATTTGGAACCCATCCATAGCTGAAACATTTTTGGGTGTCTCAGATGTTGTGCACTACCCTGTGTATTGATGTACGGGGCCAGATGTTAAGTACACGGCAATACTTAATATGTCTATTTTTTTTTTCAATCATATACAATAAAAGCATTTTAGAAAAAAAATACCCTCTTTTCTCTTATGATGAACAAGCCACTCCAGCCTCCCAATGCTCCCTTGATGAACAAGCCTCTCCAGCCTCCCAATGCTCCCTTGATGAGCAAGCCTCTCCATCCTCCAGCTCACTGACATGTCACCAATGGACAAGATCAAGTCTAACAATTACATACTGTAGGCCAATCAAAGGTCTTTCAGGTACTGAACCAGCCACATTCATCCCTTGACACCAAGTAACTTCATTTTCTGAGCTCCTTTCAACCTATCAACTTTGTGGTGCAGTGCCACCTCCTCCTCTTATTTGACAGTCAAGGAAATGTCATCCGATTTGCCAGCTACCCTCACCAAGTATGGCATTGCTCCTGTGCAATACATTATTGCTGATAATACAGTTCTATAAAATATTGGAAGCAAAAGCATTTTTTGCAAAATATGGACAATTGGAAGTTAGCAGATACGATAAGAATGCATATATTATGGAAATCCATCCTTCTTTGACTTTTTGACTTTTACCATTAAATCAGCATATTTTCTCTCTAAAGAAAAAATAAACTAAACATAGCGCTGAACATATTTGAATATTAAAGTGCCGGAGCATTTACATTTTTCCCACAAAATTTAAATATAAACCTATTAAGTGACACTTAGCAGGGGGAACAAACGTAGAAGACTGTGATGGTGTTGAAAGAAAGCGGACTTTGTTAAATATTTAATTGTATATTAAATACAGTACATACATTTTAATGGTAAGCAGCTGAACTGTAGTTGAACTGTTTCAGCTCTTCCCCATATATTTTATGCAAAATTATTATTTATAGTATACCTATTGAATCTGTTCATTGCCTATTCTATTTATTAGCATTTTGTTTATTAACTTTAGCCTAAAAAATGTTCAGTATATAACTGGATGTCTTTCAAGGAGTCAGTCAACTGACTCCTTACTATATCCCCCCTTCCTCGTCCATCATTACCCCAACACCCCTTTCCCATTTTCCTTTAGAGATCAATATAATATTAGATTGTTTTACTTTCAATACCTTATACATCCTAGACACAGACCCTTTCATTTTAATATCTGCTATAAATTCCTTCATACCTTCTAAGGGAGATTTTTTATTACTGTCTGGGGAAGACGATGAACATATTGCACTCCTCAGTTGCAGCTATTTATAAAAATCATATTCCCTTACTAAAGTACCAAAATCCTTCAATATGTCCCCATCAGAAAGGTGATGCACACACAAACTTTGAACATCAAGGACACCCCAAACTACCATCAGGAAGAAGTCCTTACTACAAGGAGTACCCTGAGGGATCACCAGAGGCAACCCATGGACAGGTGTGCTGCTTCTGGGAGAAAGCAGACATTGACATCCCATTTAACATTGAAACTGCTTCTCAGTACACTTCGTATAGGATTTAAGTGTTTCTGTGCTGTTTATTGTATAACATGTATGATCAGCATAACCCTCTGGCCACTAGCAAATAATATTCCCATGGGGATCTGAAATTTTCAGTCTGTCAAATACGGATGTTGTTTATATGAAGAAAACCAGATATAATTAATCACGACTTAAGCTTACCATATATTTAATATCTTTGACAAGAAAAATGCTCATTAAGACTACAGCAAGAGTTTCTCAGCAGGACAAGTTTGTTCAACAGTGTTAATTAATGACATTGTGCCGGATACAATGTAAGACAATTATTGCTACAAATTGTGAAAGCATCTGAATACTCTTTTTTAAGTGTGGGCAGAAACACAATTCTGACTTTTCTTTAAATTAAAAATCAGTGTACTGCCATATTAAAAGAGAAATGTTCTGTAATGTGGCAAAGTATATTACACTGTGGAATAAAATAATTATTGTAGAATGTAATATATTACATATATTAGAACTTTAGAAGCATGCCTGACACATTACATTTTATGTTCCCCTAATGTATTGATGCTGCTTATTGGTCCCAAAAGCAGACACAAAAGTAAAAGGAGGTCCTGATTCACCCACCCCATATTTATAACTGTCTTATTTTTTCAGCTTTCAACCTTGTTTCTAACACTGCATGGGGACAACATCTGCATCCGGAGGAAAGAAGGTTTGTACCCAAACATAGAAGAGGATTATTTACGGTAAGAGCAGTCAGACTATGGAACTCTCTGCCTGAGGAGGTGGTGATGGTAAGTTCACTAAAAGAGTGGCCTGGATGTATTTCTGGAGGTTAATAATTAGAGTTGAGCGAATCCTAAAAGATTCGGGGATTCGGTATTCGGCCTGAATTTTCTGCGGGATTCGTGGGTTCGAGCCGAATCACGAATCCCATTAAAGTCTATGGGAGACCCAAATATTTTTGCAGGGGCCAAAGGTTCTGCACAGTCAAGTTTGCCCCAACATGTGAAAACCTCAGAAAAAGATGGAAACACCTTGGAAATGGATAGGAAACACCAGGGGCAGCATGTAGGGATGCCTCTGAGGCTCCCTAATTGCACCATTTTTTCTAAATCTGGCCAATAGTCTGGTGATGACCCCAAGGCAATTTTCAGGGACACGGTAATTGGTGACCCACTTAAAAATGCTGCCTGACAACCTGGCGGTGAACCCCTGATTGTCTGTCTTTCAATAAGATTACAGTGTAAAGCATGGTGGTGAGCCTCAGTATGACTTTTTGGATGGAGATTGCATGTGGTCACGTACTCCCTGGAACCCCATAGTCACCCCTTCTCTGATGTGCTACCCCAGAACATTCTCTGCCCCAATTCGCAAGACCTTTTGCAGTCTCAGTGTGCTGACAGTGGGGATTTACCAGTGTTGTCTGAGGAGGTGGTGGACAATGGTGAGACACAGGTGTCGGGGGGTGAGGTAGTTGAAAGTGAAGCAAGTTACAGTGGGGACTCCTTGGGAGGACTTTCTCATGATGGGACAGATTCAACTTGGGTGGATCAGGCACAGGAACAGATCAATTTTTTTTTTTTTGTGTTTATTTAACTTTTATTTAGCACAAATAACCACAGAGATATTTATTCGTTCTCTTCGCTGCGCAGTCTGGCGTTGAGGTTCGTCACTTTGATGGCGAGCTGTACCGCTCTCTCCACAATGGTCTTTCGGTTCTTTGAGGAGACGTTGTGGGCGATTTCTGCACAGAAGGACTTGTTGCTCATCAACAGAACCTCGAGCTCCTTGACATTGTGGACCAGGAATTTGCGGAACCCTGTGGGCAGCAAGTGTTTGGTCTTCTTGTTGCTACCGTATCCAATGTTGGGCATCAGGATCTGCCCCTTGAACCTCCTGCGGGCTCTGTTGTCAATACATCTGAGTTTACGCCAGTTACGCTTAATCTTTACATAACGGTCTGATTGGTGGCGGATGAACTTCTTTGTCCGCTTCTTGACGATCCTGGGCTTAATGAGGGGCCGGAGAGCCGCCATGATACCGGTTTGGAGCGTCCGCCTTCTCCGCAGACAGCCCAAGGAAGAGAGCGGAACAGATCAATTTTAAGTGTGAGGCAACATCAGCACCACAACCGCTTGGGAGAGGCAGTGGGCATTGTGTTTAGAAAGGCTGATGGGCTTCCGTCAGCACTGTGTGTATAGAACCCCATGGCCTTTCATAAAAAATTTGGTTACAAAGCCACATGACTCCTGAAAAATTGTTTTTAGAAAGCCGGATGACATTCCTGAAAAATTGTTAGTAGAAAGACGGATGACTTTCCTGAAAAATTGTTAGTAGGAAGCCGGATGACTTTCCTGAAAAAATGTTGCATATGCAACTCAGATGAAGAGGAGGAGGAGGAAAGCAAGCAATTTAGGAGGTAGCCTGAGGTGGGGATGAGAACTGGGGGGATATCCATGACCTGTTCATCTTGATGAACGTGAGGATGTCGGCGTTGTCGGTGGACAGGCGCGTCCGTTTGTCCGTAATGATACCCCGGCGGCACTAAAACCCTTTCAGACAGTACACTTGCACAGGGCAGGCAAGCACCTCAAGAGCGTACTGCGCAAGTTCTGGCCACCTGTCCAGCTTGGCCAGCCAGTAATTATATGGCGTGGAGTTATCGGTCAGGACATTGGTCTGGTCCGCGACATACTCCCTCACCATCTTGCGGTACTGTTCTGCCCTGCTCTGCCTGCCCTGTGGCTGTGTCATACTGTCTTGCTCGGGTTTAAGAAACTTGGAAAAAGCATGGAATAGTGTACCCCTACCCTTGGCGCCTACACTGACTTTCCCCCTCCTCTCCTCTCCAACTTCAGCCACTGCAGTCCGCCCCCTGTTGCTCGACTGGTCTGGAAAGGCCTGTAGCAGTTTCTGAACCAGGGCCTTGTGGTAGAAAGTGACTCGGGTGCTCCTTTCCTCCACGGGTATAAGTTGGGCAAAGTTTTCCTTGTAGCGTGGGTCAAGGAGGCTGTACACCCAATAGCCATTGGTGGACAGTATCCTCTTGACCCAGGGATCACGACAAAGACAGCCAAGCATAAAGTCTGCCATGTGCCCTACTGTGCCAACATGCAAGCCTTCAGCCTCCTCACTTAGCGGACTCTCCATCTCCTCCTCCCCCCTTCCTCCGACCCCAATTCAGCCCATACCCGCCCAACAGGTAGCATGGAATCACCGCCTGATGCATGGTGCCCAAGAGTTTCTTCCTCCTCCTCAGCCTCCTCCTCCTCCTCAGTTTCACGCTGCAAAACTGTCAACAGGGTGCTCTCAATGTCACTGTCTTCCCCCACCTCCTGTGACACTGCTGAATCCTCAGATCTTAGGTTCCTCAAGGAGTTCTGGATGAGGCACAACAGAGGATTGGTGACACTGATGATGTGTGCATCACCACTGACCATCTCTGTTGCCTCCTCAAAGGGACCTAAGACCTGGCAGATGCCAGCCATAGACATGAGGAAGCTGACTGGCCTGACTACCACCTCGGGGGATAAGCTGGCAGTCTACAACTGCCCTGCATTGTTGGTACACCCTGGCTAGCATGTGTAACGTCGAATTCCAACGCGTGGACACACAGCAGCCGGTGAACAGGGAGTTGTAGCCGCCCTTGCACAGTCCTGAGGGTCGCGGCATCGGTGGTGGACTTGCGAAAATGGGCGCATATGCGCCGCACCTTGGTGAGCAACTCACTCAACTGGGGGTAGGTCTTGAGGAACCGCTGGACCACCAAGTTGAGCACGTGGGCCATGCATGGCACGTGAGTCAGCCCACCAAGATGCAGAGCCCATTATCGCAGACCACCATTCCTGGCTGAAGGTTCAGCGGCGCCAGCCACACATTGGTCTGCCCCCTGATGCCCTGTAAGAGCTCTTCAGCCGTTTGCCTCTTATCCCCCAGGCTCAGCAGTTTCAGGACTGCCTGCTGCCGCTTCCCTACCACAGTGCTGAAACTGCTGGCCATCAAGGAAATGAGACTTGATGATTGGGGCATCACTGCCACTTTGGAGGAGGAGGAGGTGGAGGAGGAGGTGGAGGCATAATGTGCCGGAGACACACAGACGGAACTATGTCCCGCAATTCGTGGTGTGGGTAGCACATGTTCAGCCCCACGATCGGTCTCTGACCCAGCCTCCACCAGATTGACCCAATGTGCCGTGAGGGAGATGTAATGCCCCTGGCCACCGCTACTCGTCCACGTATCTGTGGTCATGTGGACTTTACCACAAACCGCGTTTTTGAGAGCGTGGGCGATGTTCTCAGACACTGCAGGGCGGGGACGGCACATCGGGCAAAATAGTGTCGGCTGGGGACAGAGTAACAGGGGCTGCCGCCTCTATAAGGTTGCGGAAGGATTCTGTCTCCACAAGCCTGTACGGCAACATTTCCAAACTAATCAGATTGGCGATGTGCACATTTAGAGCTTGCGCATGGGGGTGGGTGGCTGCGTACTTGCGCTTGCGTTCAAATGTCTGCGGTAGGACACATGAGTGGAGGAGAGGGAGGGAGATGGAGCTGGAGGGATCCTTTCGGGGCTGGAGGCTGCAACGTCCTGGCTTGGACGAGACACAGTTGCTGGACTAACTGTGTCAACGTCACCAGCTGACAGAAGTGCAAACCATTTGGTGGGGTGTTTTCTCTCCAAATGTTTGCGCAGGCTACTAGTGGTCAGGTTGTTGCGTTTTGAACCCCTGCTCATTGACATGTGGCACAGCTTGCACACCGCCAAACGAGGATCGGCCTCATCATCCTTAAAGTACTCCCAAACTGAGGAGTGGCGCATAGTACGGGCTGGAGCGTGACCTCTAGGAGCACTTGGGGAAGTAGTGACTCGGCCCTGGCTTCTCCCTCGTCGCAGCCCTCTGGCTCTTTCAACAGGTTGTGGTGCTGATGTCGTCTCACAGTCTGAACCACTGCCTCCAGTTGCCTCCTCCACCCAAGTAGGATCTGTCCCCTCATCATCCCCCAGGTCTTCCTCAGACTCCACAGTGACGTCCCTGACAACTACCTCCGACAGCAGTGTCTCGTCATCATCTTCCACCAGCTCCTCAGACTCCACTGCTAACTCCCCACTCTCATAACCCGGAACAGCAAAAGGTCCTGAGAAACAGGGCATAGCAGCTCGTCCACTGGCACATCAGGGAAGTGGTGGCTGAAGAGTTTCATGGATAAATTTTGTCCGTGGGACATACCCATAGAGGGTTCTGGCTGGGGAGAAGGAGGGCGAGTTGGAGGACAGACACCCTGGCTCAGAGAAGTCGACTGGCTGGATGAGGGGGCAGACGAAACGTGGCTGGACGTGCTCTCTGCAATCCACTGAACCACCTCCTGTTGTTGTTTTGGGTCTGTCAGAGTTGTAGGACGCTGCCCTACCAACTTCTGGAGTTGACCAGGCACCCTGACCTTACGTGTTTCCACTGAACCCACAGCAGCCGGTACTGTGTCACCACGCACACCACGGTCATCACCGCTGACCACAGCACCACCACGATTCCCACCTCTCCCTCCACGACCACCTCTTGCACCTCTCCCAGCTCTTCCCCCTCTCCCCCTGACCCTGGGGTTCTCCATGTGCACAGTAGCAGTATTATATTATTATAATTGTAAAGATTCAATACGGAATCT
>ONZH01003030.1:0-20333 GCA_900303285.1 Rhinella marina
GTGAAGACAGATGTAGCAGAGCAGAGTTTGAAGTTGCTTAGCTATTGGGTGAAGACAGATGTAGCAGAGCCAAGTTTGAAGTTGCTTAGCCACTGGGGGAGTTGAAGACAGATGTAGCAGAGTTGAGTTTGAAGTTGCTTAGCTATTGGGGGAGTTGAAGACAGATGTAAGCAAGCCGAGTTTGAAGTTGCTTAGACACTGGGGGAGTTGAAGACAGATGTAGCAGAGCTGAATAGAAAAGTTTTCAGACACAGTGCAAGTAGGGGAGGGGAACACATATGTAGCAGGGCCGAGTTTGAAGTTGCTTAGCCACTGGGGGAGTTGAAGACAGATGTAGCAGAGCCAAGTTTGAAGTTGCTTAGACACTGGGGGAGTTGAAAACAGATGTAGCAGAGCTGAATAGAAAAGTTTTCAGACACAGTGCAAGTAGGGGAGGGGAACACATATGTAGCAGGGCCAAGTTTGAAGTTGCTTAGCCACTGGGGGAGTTGAAGACAGATGTAGCAGAGCCGAGTTTGAAGTTGCTTAGCCACTGGGGGAGCTGAAGACAAATGTAGCAGAGCCGAGTTTGAAGTTGCTTAGCCACTGGGGGAGTTGAAGACAGATGTAGCAGAGTTGAGTTTGAAGTTGCTTAGCTATTGGGGGAGGGGAATACATATGTAGCAGAGCTGAATAGGAAGCTGTTTAGCAACAAAGCTAGAAGGGATTGGTGAAGGAATATATAGCAGATCTGTATATGCATTTATACATGGTCTAAAGTGTATTTACAACTGCAGTAGATCTATAATGTAAAGAAATCTGCATCAGTGCTGGTGGTTGGGGGATAGTGATATTTTAGGTTACTAGCTAACATGCTTTGGGGACAATGTACAATAGTACAATTATTGTTTTTATGGTAAGAATGGGCTTGTAAAAGATAAAACATGTTTTGTGTGTAAAACTATATTAGTATGCAAGAGAGCCACTTGTTACTGTCTGCTTACCTCACTTGCCATGGCTCTCTGAGTGAGGATTCCACAGCTGAAAGCAGGTGCTTCACAAACACTACAGGATGCCAGACTGATGACTCATACTATCCACATGAACAAGCATGCAAGGACTGAGTTCTCAGTGTGATGTCATAAGGAGGTGTGGTTTGCCTTCACTCAAACTGCCTAAGCCCGCCCAGCCTTAGAAGCAGGAAACCAGGAAGTGTTCAGCAGAGCTGCTAAAGGTGAGGATGAATCAGCCAGATGGGAAAACCCCTTTAAGTGCATGACCATACATTAAAGTGCATTGGAGGACACTTTGTGGCACCTGCAAAGAAACACACACAATGGGCAATATTCTTGATCGTTGCTAAAAGGTAAAATATTAGTGCAAATTTAAGTGCAAATATATTAAAGGCATTATATAGGATATCTGTGGTTACATTCAAGTCCATATTTTCTTCTTCTTTGGCTTGAGACTGGAACAAAGTCCCAAATTCAATTGAAATTTGTAATCCACATGGGTAATAAAATAGGTTATAAATAGCTGAAAAGGTTTCTTGACAAACTCTTTTAAAAGTGATTTCCCAACAACCTGAAAAGGGGGGAAAAAGGATGTGGTGCGCAAACATGGCGCAACTTGGATTATTGTAGATGGGGGGAGTCCAGCCACACGTGTCCATCATGGTGGAGACTTAAAACACGGGCAATACAACAAATTAAAACACAGCCAACAGGTTCTCACCAGTCAGGGCTCAGTCCACGGGGTGGCTCCCATTAGTCCTGCAGTTCTTTGAGAGTACTTGAGTGCGGGCTCCCCTTAGTGGAAAGCCGGCACATCCTCCTCGTCGCTGCTGGAGCTGAACGACATAAGAGGGCGCTCCTGCCTCTAATAGGCCTAACGGTAGGCAGCGGCCATTCCCCAGCGTCCTCTTAAAGATAGATGTGGCACTGGTCGTGGCAGGGTCCCAGTGGTCACACTGGTGACTGTGGTAGCCATTTTGGAATGGACCCTGTAAGGCCCGGATGCTCCTGCCGGGCCCACTGGCGACCGAACCTCGGGTTGTAGAGGCTCGGCCAGAGGCCTACCCCGGGCAATAGATTGGGCTGCTGGTGCCTCCTGTATCAGGTGGTAGGTGGCCAGGGGGTTGAAAATAAATTTGCTGCCTGTAATCTGACCCACCTGGAACGCTGGCGGTGGAGGAAGCTCGGGAATGAGTTGCTCCGGCTCGCCGAGAAGAGGTCTTGCTCCTGGCTGACTGTCTCCCGCTTCATCCTCTCGTGGACGGTGAGTAAGGGTGGCGGTCACGGAGTGATCTTCCCATTCCTCTTGAGGTGCCTCCGGCCTCGGTGGTCTGGTGATGACCTTCACCCCGGTGGCAAAGGGGCCTTGTAGGGTCTTCATAGGCGTGAATTCTACGAAGTCGCCCGCATGGAGTTTGTGTCGTGCTGGAGGGAGGTACGGCCTCTTCACGGAGCGACGATTAACGTAGAGCTCCTCAGCGGACTCCTCGTCTGTGATGAACCCCACTCCGCGGTCCACGCTAAACCAAAGCACAGTCCCGGTGCGCCTTTCGAGAGTCGGGTCACCACGTCGGGGATGTTCCAGCACCTCGACCACCCACTCTTCTACAACCCTTTTATAGTCCCACAGGGTAGTAACATTTTTAGTTACCGCAGCAGGAACGATGGGGTTTTGTCGGAGGTCATTATGTCGGGGCTTAGGACTCGGTTGTGGACTTCCTCCGCAGGCCCGGCCGTCTCGACTTGGACTTTGGCCCGGACGTATGGTGGCTTCCTGAGTGCACCGTTGGTTGCATCCATCTTCGGGACCATGTGTGTGGCCTCGCTTGCAGGATCTCCAGCTGCTATCACCGGTAGATGAGGCACTTCGGGGTTCGGCACCAGCTGTGCCTTGCGGATAACTTGGTCCAGGCGAACCTCCGCTGGTCTCGGTGTAGGCTCATATGGGTCGGTGCCCCAGACCATATCCCCCCAACTAGGGCCGCGCTGACGGGACGCCATGTTGTTGTCTCTCTCTTTCTTCGCATACACCGGAGATGAAGGAGGAGCTAAGGGGGTGGAGTCTTCACTCTCAATGCTCCCCCCCAGCAAGTTCCTGGCGGGCTGGATTGGATTTTCCCGCGCTACAGGGGGCCGTGCCATGGTTTTCCCGCTCTTGAGGGGACGGTTTCTTTGCTTCAGCATGAAGAAGCTGCGCCACTAGTGAGAAAATGGCGTTGTTAACTCTTCTGGTGCCGGCGCGCAGCGTTTTGCGCCGTCTGCACCGCAGCAACTGTGTCAAAGTCATTTTTCAGTAGACATCTCTCAGGTTTTCTGACTAATTCTTTGGCCTTGTAGATAAAAGGCTATTAGTTTAAAGTCTGTTTTAGGGATGGTTGAGCTGTGGCTTTAACGGTACAGGCACTTCAGACTCATCCTGTTCATGACACTAATGCGTACATATTCAGTTAAGTAGCGTACCTTTGACAACGCTAGACTGTATGTTCGTTACTTGAGTAGGAATGTTCGCAGACGCAGTGTATGCGTACGCTAATGTGTACATATTCAGTTAAGTAGCGTACAATTTACAACGCTACACTGTATGTTCGTTACTTGAGTAGGAATGTTCGCAGACGCAGTGTATGAGTACGCTAATGCGTACATATTCAGTTAAGTAGCGTACCTTTGACAACGTTACACTGTATGTTCGTTATTTGTGCGGGAATGTTCGCATTAGCGTACGCATTAGTGTAAATTCTCAAATATGCGTATATATTGCGTCGCCATTGTTGAAGTCACTTGGATTTTTTCCACTTTTTTCATTGTAATAGCAACTGCAAGTAAACGAAACTATACCCTATCAGACTCCCATAATTGTAGAAGCAATTATTCAGCCGTTATAGCAAGGTTCGTTTTAGGTTCGGTTTGTACGAATCCGAAATTCAAGAAAGTTCGCCGAAGCGAAGCGAACCGAACTTTTCAAAAGTTCGCTCATCCCTAGTTTTGGGTTACAGTTTGGGCACTTGGTCTCTAAAAGGTTCGCCATTACTGGCTTAGACGAAAAAGTAGTTCTGTGTTATGCCTCTACCAATCACAATGATCAATGTACATTCCCCATTTAATATGCTTTTCTACTTTATTTTATTTATGAACCGTGTGCCCAGCAATGTGAACAAGTTTGTAAAAAAAAACTGCTTTACAGAGTAAGAAAAAAAATCAACACTATCAAAAACAAGCTGATATATTGCTGATGAAACATTTTTCTAATCAACAGTAATAAATAAAAGACTGATTCCTTATCTTCGTGTGCACTTTTCATTTAGATCAGTTTGCAAGCAAATTAAATAAGTATTCACCTTGTCTTTGAGAACGATGCTGTAGAAAAGGTAAATGTACCTTACTGACATGTAAGAAAATAAAATGATAAATTGATATATACAAACCTCGGGGTAGACAGAGCCCCTCTAATGAGTAATTACCTGTAGTGTTACTATATTGATTATGTTTGTAGACTGTCAAGTGAGTTGGTGGGATATGAACTGAGTCAAATCAATCTTTGAACAATATCTGCTAAAAATCACCTTAGAATTCACACAGCGGAGCTCACTTAGGGAATTTAGAAAGAAACAAAGCTGTAATTTAACAATAGATGATGCCTTATTGTTACACTCAGTGACCTGCAGTGCAGGCTTTGCTCTCTGAGAAATTGCATTGTTGTATGTCTGTAGGAATTAAGATTAGGATCCTGAACCTATGATAACCAAACTTAAACGAAATGTGTCACCAAAAATGTTATCTGCTAGTTAAAACCAGATAGTGGCATATATCCTTTTTTCTAATCTGTTTTATTTTCTGATTTCTGATTTTTAACTCCATATCCTGAATATGGGGGCTGCCATCTTGCCGGAGCTGTTCTTAACAGCATTTAGGAAGCATTAAGAAAATTGCTTTACAGCAGCCCCACTGGCCATAGACACAATGGTCAGGAGGGAACCTTATTGACTTCTATGGTAGAGTTTTCTAGGCAGGCTCTGTGACTCGTGCAGAGGTCATTGAACAAGGAAAGAATAGATAAGCTCTGACAATCATCTAGTGTGAATGGTGGATCCTGTCTTATCTATACACAGAGGTGATATCATTATAGGCAGTATTAGAATGACAGATAAGCAGGTAACTGCATGATCAGTACAGACCAAAAAGTGACACCTATTATTAGTCTTAGTAGCCAGTGTAAAAAATAACATGGAAAACTTGACTTGGAAAATTAAAAATTATATCACCAAAAATTCCTTCGAAATATGTTAAACATAAAAGCGTGATTTAAACAATAGGTCATTTTGTGATGACACATGCCCTTTAAGTAAATTCATCCTGAACATTTAAGGTGCTAGTTAACTCATGGTAACTTAGATTTCACCAGAACTGACTGTAAGAAAATTCCATATGCACAGTCTCACCAGACTTTAACGTTGATAAATCTGATTGGATTTGAATGGTGATGGCTGACTTTTTTGGTTTCTTATGAGAAGCTGCTTTATAGGTTTCTTTAAATGATGAACAATAGCAGAACAAGTAGAAGAAGACACAAAAGAGCTCTGGTTAGTCAAGTAAATAAGAGTACTTTTTTGCAGCCACCTTAAAGGGGTTGTTCACCATCTGACCCAGTGATAAGACACATGGGTGTCATGGCACTGCTCATCTGTAGCACCTGAGGGGGAGTTATGGCGCTGGAACCCATCTGGGAAATTAAAGTATATTAGGTATGCTCACCAGAATGGGTTCCACCACACTGGAGGGTGGGAGGTCGGAAAAAAAACACACCAAAGGTGAACAACACCTTTTAGGCCTCATGGAGTGTGCTCCATTCCGTGTAGGAGGCCCCATTCTGTGCAAATCCCTAAACATTTGCAAAAGGGAGCTATTTGTTTGGTGCATTTAGAGACGTATAGTCCTATGAGATATTATTCAATAAAGCATGCCAGGCTTTCAAAGTCAGTGGTATACATGTGTAATGTGGGGCCCCAGAGAAGACAATGAGTGCTGTTTTATGGAACCATATTAAGGATATGGGCAAATCAAAAAGAAGAGATTTGGAGTTAGGACATTTTTGTCTTAATTGTCAATTCTCCATTGAATGTTTTGCTGGCATAATTTTTCATCATTGACTAGTTCTTGATTCATTGTTCATGTTTCTTATAAACTAGCCATTGCCACATACAGTGCCTTGCGAAAGTATTCGGACCCCTGGAACTTTTCAACCTTTTGCCACATTTCAAACAAAAAGATATAACATTTTTAATTTTTGGTGAAGAATCAACAACAAGTGGGTCACAATTGTGAAGTAGAACGAAATTTATTGGATCATTTAAACTTTTTTTGTAATAATAAAACTAAAAAGTGGGACTTTCGGCCCCCTTGCATTAATACTTTGTTGCGCCACCTTTTGCTGCGATTACAGCTGCAAGTCGCTTGGGGTATGTCTCTATCAGTTTTGCACATCTAGAGACTGAAATTCTTGCCCATTCTTCCTTGCAAAATAGCTCGAGCGTTTGTGAACAGGAGATTTCAGCTCTTTCCGCATATTCTCAATTGGATTCAGGTCTGGACTTTGACTTGGCCATTCTAAGACCTGGATAAGTTTATTTTTTGAACCATTCCACTGTAGATTTTGCTTTATGTTTGGGATCATTGTCTTGTTGGAAGATAAATCTCCATCCCAGTCTCAGGTCTTTTGCAGACTCCAACAGGTTTTCATCCAGAATGGTCCTGTATTTGGCTCCATCCATCTTCCCATCAATTTTAACCATCTTCCCTGTCCCTGCTGATGAAGAGCAGACCCAAACCATGATGCTGCCACCACCATGTTTGACAGTGGGGATGGTGTGTTCAGGGTGATGAGCTGTGTTGCTTTTACGCCAAACATATCGTTTTGCATTGTTTCCAAAAAGTTTGATTTTGGTTTCATCTGACCAGAGCACCTTCTTCCACATGTTTGGTGTGTCTCCCAGGTGGCTTGTGGCAAACTGTAAACAAGACTTTTTATGGATATCTTTGAGAAATGGCTTTCTTTTTGCCACTCTTCCATAAAGGCCAGATTTGTGAAGTGTTCGACTGATTGTTGTCCTAAGGACAGACTCTCCCACCTCAGCTGTAGATCTCTGCAGTTCATCCAGAGTGATCATGGGCCTCTTGGCTGCATCTCTGTAGTCTTCTCCTTGTTTGAGATGAAAGTTTAGAGGGACGGCCGGGTCTTGGTAGATTTGCAGTGGTCTGATACTCCTTCCATTTCAATATGATCGCTTGCACAGTGCTCCTTGGGATGTTTAAAGCTTGGGAAATCTTTTGGTATCCAAATCTGGCTTTAAACTTCTCCACAACAGTATCACGGACCTGCCTGGTGTGTTCCTTGGTCTTCATGATGCTCTCTGTGCTTTAAACAGAACCCTGAGACTATCACAGAGCAGGTGCATTTATACGGAGACTTGATTGCACACAGTTGGATTCTATTTATCTTCATCAGTCATTTAGGACAACATTTAATCATTCAGAGATCCTCAATGAACTTATTGAGTGAGTTTTCTGAACTGAAAGTAAATGGGCCGAATAATTTTGCACGCCCAACATTTCAGTTTTATTATTACAAAAAAAGTTTAAATGATCCAATAAATTTCGTTCCACTTCACAATTGTGACCCACTTGTTGTTGATTCTTCACCAAAAATGTAAAATGTTATATCATTTTGTTTGGAGCATGAAATGTGGCAAAAGGTTGAAAAGTTCCAGGGGGCCGAATACTTTCGCAAGGCACTGTACATTCTCCCCTTTCCCACACTTCCAATATTATAAGTTTCTATATTACACTATTAAGTACTGACCCGGCAAAGTAATAGAATTAACGGAATTTATGTGTTATACTAAGATGCAGAATGCACATCATTTAAATAATGTAACATTCTAGAAGCCAAGAATTCTACATAAATAAATAATTATTATCATTTATATATCATTTATCATTTGAGATCATTTTCATGTTACTTTTAAGTCTGGTTAATTCTGGTTAAATCCTGTAATGATGCGCTAAATCTAGGAAATGGTGTACAGTTTTAATGTATTTGGTGCAACACACTGTGCTATATGACTTAGTCTTACAAAAATACACCTGCCTGGAATATGATGCAAATTTGTTTGCAACTTTTCTGCGACATTTCAGTAAACGTCCCATAATCCAGGTCTAATCTCACTTTTAGCTCTTAAACATAGACCACTGTTAAAAGTGGCAAGTTGCCTTGAAAATGTCGCAGTTGCCATGACTTGTGATTTTACTGACATATATGTTTTCATAAATAACCCCCTATATGTATTTAATTGTTTAAGGTATAAGGCAATCCTTGATAACTATCACTTTAAAAAAAAACAAAAAAAAAAAACACAAATACCGTAGAATAAAACAATGTGAATGTATTTTCCAGGATGGAAGGTCTGCTTTACATCTACACTTCAGTCATGTAGACACATGAGAAAGCACTTGTATGAAGCTTATTCAATCCATCCACATAATCAAAAGTAAATATCTAACTTCCATTTAGCCCAAAGACCCACATCTTTCAGCTTGATCATTCCTTACAGGCAGAGATGGAGCAGGATATGAATAATGTTCTGCCTTTAGTGTAATTCAAAAGCCAGCTATAAATTCTTGAAATAACCATTTCAATTTTGCAAGTTTTCAAAAGTAAATTGACAGGCTATTTTATTCTGTGACTTGGCTCTAATATTTAGAGGCAAACCATATGAGAATGTGATAACTGGGGATTTAACAGTATCATGAGTGGTTTTAAAGACAAATCTATATTGACATTGGAAGCAATTAGTTTGCATAATATTTTATTACTGTAATACTACAATACAAGAAAGTGTCATCTGTGATGTTACTGAAATAAAACAACAAAAATGTATCCCTAGCTCTATTTTTAAAGAAAAAATACCCTAAAGGAGATTACTGTAATCTGAATGTGGCTTCTGTAGATAGATTATTTTTTATATACATGTTGACATTACTGGAGTCAGTACGGGGGAGGCACTATAAGCGGCAGTATAATAGAGAAGGTACTATGGGGGGCACTACAGCACTACAGGGAGCATTATAATACAGGCCAAAGAACTAAAGGGGGCATTAAAATCCAAGGAGGAGCATTACAGAGAACATTATAATACAGGGACCACTAAAGGTGGTCTTTGTAATACAGGCCAGAGTACTACATGGAGCAATATAGTTCAGGGAGTGCTACATGGAGGCATTATATTACAGGCCGGAGCACCACAGGAGGGGCATTGGGGCATTTAGTACAATCCAAAGCACTACAAGGGGCATTATTATACAGGGGGTACTACAGAGGGGCATTATAATATAGCTGTAACACTACAGAAGGATCTTTATAATACAGGGGGTATTATAATACAGGGTGAAGTACAGGAGTGCATTATAATAAAGGATGCACTACAGGGGGAATTATACATACAGGAACTACAGAAGGGACATTATATGCACTGGCACTACAGGGGGTCAATATAAATACAGGGGCACTGCAAGAGGGCTTTATAAATACTTGGGCTACTGCAGGGGGCATTATAACTACTTGCAGCTACTACAGGGGGAATGTTAACTACCAGGCCACTATAGAGCACATTATAACTACTGGAGACACTATAGGGGATCTTATAACTACTGAAGGCTCTATAGGGATGCTTTATAGATTGGCCTTGGTACTGCTGGAGGCACTATAGAGGGGTCTTATTTCTACTGGGGAGATTATTACTACTGGGGGTCTTACTAATGGAGGCATTATCATAGACCACAATATGGAGGGCATTGCTGGTAGCATTGGGGAAGCAGCAGGATAACTGTTGGGGCACTCGGAAGGGGAAGATAATAGAAATGTGAGGAACCACATGGCTTAAAGAAGTTGTCAAGGTGTTCTGGGTTAAAGTTATTGGATGTAAGAGGTATGTAGTGCTGTATTCCCCTGCATGTTTTGTAGCAGTGGATGTAATGTATTCCAAGAATGTCTTTCACTATAGGGCTGGGAAGAAGGGGTTGTTTCAATATTTGTCTTAGGCAGTAGAAACGTGAGGTGCACATTGCATGCCATGTTTGACATCCTGTATTTCAGGGAGAGGGAAAGAAGAGGTAATGACATGTTCAATGTACAGTACAGCACATTATACAAGCAGAAGATTAATACTAAAAAAATACCTTTGATAAACATCTAATGCACTGTATTCTTTTCCAAATTGTAACAAGTTAAGTCAATGCTCTCCTCATAAAACATGTCCTTTTCCTGTTACGTTTCACCTCTTTGTGGGCTAGGTTTTGTAGATTTTTCATATTAATAATGACTGCTAGTGCACATGCAAAACAAAGCCCACTACCATAAAACTATAGTGGACAATGCCAATTAGGTAGTGTAATCCAAATGTTGAAAAATAAATGTGAGTTTCCAGTTAAAGAAACCAGTTTAGGATCCTAAAGAGAGAGAGAGAGAGAGAGAGAGAGAGAGACAGGAATCATGTGGGGAAGAAGACTTGATATGTATCACCATACTTCACAGCTTCATCAGGGTCTTGTAGCCCTAACTAAATTGTGATTGTAAAAACCAAACCATTAGAAAAATACAAAATCTGGAAAACAAAATATAACATATATGCAGCATAAAATTATGACAATATACCTTAGTGCCTTAATGAAATAGAGTTTTTTCCGTAGTCCAATCCATATACAATATATGGATATAGGGCTTTAAGAATAACACTATGGTATTGAACTACAGTATTTATTAGAGATGAAAATTTCAATTTGGCCAATTCACCAAAGTTCGCCAAGAAATTTGATTTGTTACGAATTAATTAATCACGAATCATTATAAATCAGGTATACCAGTAGCTCACGATTAGTGATGAGCAAACTTCATGTTTTGAACAGGACTCCTGCATAACGGAAACCAGATAGATCCGTTATGCTGCCCATAGACTTCTGTTATGATGGAATGCAAAACGGAATGCCTCTTATAGACTTCGTGGTGCATTCCGCCATAGAATTCTGTTATGGTCTGTGATAACAGAATCCATAACAGAATTGCCAGAAAACCTAAACCCGAACACCAAACTCAAACTTCAAAACATGAAGTTCGCTCATCAGTTCGCACGATGGCTGAACGATTGTATGGAGCGGGCTGCTGCAGTGAAATTGGGGCCCTTAGATCAGTTATCTTGGCAGCCTGGATGCTTCTGAGGCTTTCCAGGCATACTATGATAAGCTCCATGCTGTGCTGTGCATGAGGCACAGCTCACCAGGGAGCTCGGTATAACGGTATTCACCCTAATAAATCTCTATTAGGGACATGGACAAGGAATCAAAAGATTACAGGTTCTAGCCCCCTAAGATGGCTAAAAGTTATTATTAAAAATATTACAGTATATTACACATTCCTTTAACACTGAGGCACAATAACTGTATAACTAAAATAACGGATTAACTCTCCACTGGAACGTGATCTACACAACAATACTCTCTCCCTGCACTCTCCCATATTCGTTTTCAAAACAATTTGCTGCAACATTATTTCTAGCGCATGAGCACTTGCCACATTTCTCCCTATGCTCAGCTCACAGGATAATGGTGAAGACAGTGCAGGATGAGGGTTTTATAGGGCTGTGACATCAGAGGGGATGGCTACCTGTGAATTAGCTGACTGCATGACATTATGGGTGATCTCACATTCCCAGGCTTCTTACTTTCACTTTGTAACACGTGCAGCTGCCATTTCCTAAACTTCGAACCGAATTCAAATTTGATTGCTTCACTTCGCTCAATACTAGTATTTACCATGTATTTACTTCTAAATCCTGTAAAATCCAGAACTTTTTTCTGTGATTTTGTTTGTACATACACGCTTAGAGATATGGCAACTCCATATGTGAGATATGTGCCTTGTTTTTGATCTTTGGGTAACATATGGGTCTCATTTTAATATCAGTGTGAGGGTTTAGCCATATTACTGTCAATTGCATTTACCATAGTAGTGCACCATTTTCTGTGAATTACTAAATCCTGTAACAACCTACTTTTTTTCTGTAAATGGAAAGCCAGCATTTTGTTAAATAAAAATCTTGTTTCTACAGTTCATAGGCTAATTGCCAGCAACTCTAGCATCAATAGCATATATTCTGAGCAAAATCTGAGCAATTTCACCTTTTTTTCCTCTAAAACCTGTTTCTGTAATTTATGTAACGTTTGTAATTGTTTGTGACCCCTTAAGAAGTCACCTAGGATTCTGACATGCCTTGGAACCTAGGGTCACAACATTCCTCCTCCTTGCCGCCCCAGAAAAGCCTTTCAATGTATAGGACAAATTGCTATATTACTAGGATACACTGTTTACAGTCTCTCTCTATCCCCCACCAAGTCATCCACCTCCAGCCATCTCTGCTACCACAAGCAGCAGCACTGCCACTATTAACCCTATATGCCTTAACTTTTCCACCTCCACACTTAACTGCTGCTGCTCCCAAGTAAAAGAATTTTCCAGGCTTGTTCAGACCAAGCCACTGTTTCTTTTGCAAATTAACACTTTTGTGTAAAAATATGGACAGACATCTGCCTCCATTTTTGGACACTTGTGCAGAACATGCCATGGTTTCTTATGACATTTAAGTGAGAGTGTGTGTGTGTCTATATAAAAACAGGGCCGGGCATATATGCAGGAATTCCTGCATATACCATCACAGGAGTTAAAACTCCGAGATTATGAGAAAATTGCCAAGAAACAAATTGCACCTGAACTACACAGTGCAACGTTAGCTGAGTATCACAGATTGAACCGCATCCCACGGGGACTAAGAAGTAATCTTAGACCAACATTATTTAATGATGATCCTGACTATTGCACCAAATTCCAGAATATACTCAACAAGTGCTCCCTGGATCTCATGGTGTTCTCTCATTGTGATCTCATTGAATTCCTACAAAAATCCACAAACGACCTCAAGATTAAACTCTCAACAAGAAAAACTAAAAGTCACTGATTTGCTAAAGGCACATATTTCTCCATGACCATATTTACATGTGGAGGATATAAAAAATAAAAATTTCCTAATTGCATTGAAAACTACCAGAGTGTGCAGTGGTATTCTTCTATATTTGATAATCTGGATCATATCCACTCAACTAGCACCTCGAACAGTGGACGAGTGTGACCCATCTCTCCCAAATTGCATTTATACTTGGGTTTCATAACTAATGTCCACCGACGTATTTTCCTATGACGCCAATGTGGCCTCAACCATTTTGTCACAGGTAACCATTAGAGATGAGCGAGCACTAAAATGCTCGGGTGCTCGTTAGTCGAGTCGAACTTTTCTCAATGCTCGGGTGCTCGTTTCGAATAACGAACCCCATTGAAGTCAATGGGAGACTCAAGCATTTTTGCAGGGGACCAAGGCTCTGCCTAGGGAAGGCTGGGTGAAAACCTGGAAACCTCAGAAAATGAAGGAAACACCACGGAAATGGACAGGAAACAGCAGGGGCAGCATGCATGGATGCCTCTGAGGCTGTCTAATCCCACAATTACCCCAAATTCTCCTAGTGGGGCATGTATGGTATCGATTCTTCTCAGTTTAATACCGTATACGTCCCCTATCTTGGGACCCTATATTTCATGGATTTTTCGACCACGGAAAAGGAAAAAGAGCTTGCTCTGGCCAGGGGAGTGTCTTTCCTACTGCAGCTAAGGGAACGTGCCCATGCTCTGCCTATCACAGGTCAGGAGGCAATTAAAAGAAGAAAAAAAAAACATCAGTACAATATCTAATACGCCCCCTATCCGGGTAAATTGTTTGGAGAGAGGGCCTGTAGGTTGGGGGCAGGCTGGGGGGAAGGAGGTTTAGCTGGAAGAGCCAGAGGAATTCCCCCTGGGCTAGCGTGTGTGGTGGTGACAACAGCCGGATGGATTTGGAAAAACTGTAGCATCAACCGGTACGGTATCGATTCTTCTCAGTTAAATACCATATACGTCCCCTATCTTGGGACCCTATATTTCATGGATTTTTCGACCACGGAAAGGGAAAAAGAGCTTGCTCTGGCCAGGGGAGTGTCTTTCCTACTGCAGCTAAGGGGACGTGTCCATGCTCTGCCTATCACAGGTCAGGAGGCAATTAAAAGAAGAAAAAAAAAAACATCAGTACAATATCTAATACGCCCCCTATCCAGGTAAATTGTTTGGAGAGAGGGCCTGTAGGTGGGGGGCAGGCTGGGGGGAAGGAGGTTGAGCTGGAAGAGCCAGAGGAGTGCCCCCTGGGCTAGCGTGTGTGGTGGTGACAACAGCCGGATGGATTTGGAAAAACTCTAGCATCAACCGGTACGGTATATATTCTTCTCAGTTTAATACCGTATACGGCATCTATCTTGGGACCATATATTTCATGGATTTTTTGAACACAGAAAAGGAAAAAGAGCTTGCTCTGGCCAGGGGAGTGTCTTTTCTACTGCAGATAAGGGGACGTGTCCATGCTCTGCCTATCACAGGTCAGGAGGCAATTAAAAGAGGAACAAACAAAAATCAGTATAATATCTAATACGTCCCCTATCCGGGTAAATTATTTGGAGAAAGGGCCTGTAGGTGGGGGGAAGTCTGGGGGGAAAGAGGTTGAGCTGGAAGAGCCAGAGGAGTGCCCCCTGGGCTAGCGTGTGTGGCGGTGACAACAGCCGGATGGATTTCGAAAAACTGTAGCATCAACCAGTACGGTATGTATTCTTCTGAGTTTAATACCGTATACGGCACCTATCCGGAAAAATAGTTTGGAGAGAGAGAAAGAGAGGAAAAAGACGTGCAGTATGGAGCAATTACACGGAAATTATTAGATTAGGCAGACGTGGTCTGCTTAATTGCAACCCAGACAAATGAAAGAAAGAGGAAAATGATGTATTTTTAAAAGTGACGTTCAGTATAGATCAGGGGTGCACAACGTTTTCTGGGTGGGGGCCACATTGTCCGACTGAACCAACGTCAAGGGCCGAAAATAAAATTTAAAGGGGTATTACCAACTGAAATGCTGTATTTATGGCAGATTGGACACACAGTGTATACCATTAATGTCTAGTTACAGTTCCAGGAGTCCCATCTAATGGGAGAAATACATGAAAAATGCATGTGAGCAGCCACAAAACATGGACATACATGTCTGTTACCAGATGGATGGGGCCACACAGAATGGTATCAAGGGCCGCATGTGGCCCCCGGGCCGCAGGTTGTGCACCCCTGGTATAGATCAAGTGTGGTATGTGTTCTATGTATACTACTCAGTTTAATACCGTATATGGCAGCTATCCGGAAAAATAGTTTGGAGAGAGAGAAAGATAGGAAAAACACGTAAATTGTTTGGAGAGAGGGCCTGTAGGTGGGAGGGCAGGCTGGGGGGAAGGAGGTTGAGCTGGAAGAGCCAGAGGAGTGCCCCCTGGGCTAGCGTGTGTGGTGGTGACAACAGCCGGATGTAGTTAGAATGACGACGCAGGACCCCAACTTAAAAATTTAGCATCAACTGGTACAGTCGTAAATTATGAGATTGATCAAGTGTGGTATGCCTTCTATGTATACTACTCAGTTTAATACCGTATATGGCAGCTATCCGGAAAAATAGTTTGGAGAGAGAGAAAGATAGGACAAAGACGTAAATTGTTTAGAGAGAGGGCCTGTAGGTGGGGGGGCAGGCTGGGGGGAAGGAGGTTAAGCTGGAAGAGCCAGAGGAGTGCCCCCTGGGCTAGCGTGTGTGGTGGTGACAACAGCCGGATGTAGTTAGATTGACGACACAGGACCCCAACTTAAAAATTTAGCATCAACCGGTACAATTGTCAATTATGAGTTCGATCAAGTGTGGCATGACTTTTTAGATGGAGATTGCATGTGGTCACGTACTCCCTGGAACCCCATAGTCACCCCTTCTCTGATGTGCTACCCCAGAACATTCTCTGCCCCAATTCGCAAGACCTTTTGCAGTCTCCGTGTGCTGACAGTGGGGATTTACCAGTGTTGTCTGAGGAGGTGGTGGACAATGGCGAGACACAGGTGTCGGGGGGTGAGGTAGTTGTATGGGAAGCAAGTTACAGTGGGGACTCCTTGGGGGGACTTTCTCATGATGGGACAGATTCAACTTGGGTGGATCAGGCACAGGAACAGATCAATTTTTTTTTTTTGTGTGTTTATTTAACTTTTATTTAGCAAAAATAACCACAGAGATATTTATTCGTTATCTTCGCTGCGCAGTCTGGCGTTGGGGTTCGTCACTTTGATGGCGAGCTGTGCCACTCTCTCCACAATGGTCTTTATGGTCTTTAGGTTCTTAGATGGAGACGTTGTGGGCGATTTCTGCACAGAAGGACTTGTTGCTCATCAACAGAACCTCGAGCTCCTTGACATTGTGGACCAGGAATTTGCGGAACCCTGTGGGCAGCATGTGTTTGGTCTTCTTGTTGCTAGTTCCAATGTTGGGCAATATAGATACGCAGGTAATATTATTTTTCACACCTATCCCAAAAATAAAAGTTACGCAGTTTGCGCAAATAAAACTGGAAACTGGAACTGGAGAGAGGGCCTGTAGGTGGACCTCCGGAAAAATAGTTTGGAGAGAGGGCCTGTAGGTGGACCTCCGGAAAAATTGTTTGAAGAGAGGGCCTGTAGGTGGACCTCCGGAAAAATTGTTTGAAGAGAGGGCCTGTAGGTGGAACTCCAGAAAAATTGTTTGGACAGAGGGCCTGTAGGTGGACCTCCGGAAAAATTGTTTGAAGAGAGGGCCTGTAGGTGGACCTCCGGAAAAATTATTTGGAGTGAGGGCCTGTAGGTGGAACTCCGGAAAAATTGTTTGGAGAGAGGGCCTGTAGGTGGACATCCGGAAAAATTGTTTGGAGAGAGGGCCTGTAGGTGGAACTCCGGAAAAATTGTTTGGAGAGAGGGCCTGTAGGTGGACCTCCGAAATAATTGTTTGAAGAGAGGGCCTGTAGGTGGACCTCCAGAAAAATTGTTTGGAGAGAGGGCCTGTAGGTGGAACTCCGGAAAAATTGTTTGGACAGAGGGCCTGTAGGTGGACCTCCGGAAAAATTGGAGAGAGGGCCTGTAGGTGGACCGCTGGAAAAATTGTTTGGAGAGAGGGCCTGTAGGTGGACCTCCGGAAAAATTGTTTGGAGAGGGGGCCTGTAGGTGGACCTCCGGAAAAATTGTTTGGAGAGAGGGCCTGTAGGTGGACCTCCGGAAAAATTGTTTGGAGAGAGGGCCTGTAGGTGGACCTCTGGAAAAATTGTTTGAAGAGAAGGCCTGTAGGGGGCCCTCCTGAAAAATTGTGGTAAAACAGTGCCAGTTGGACCTCTGAAAAATGGCGTTTTTTTGGTCAGCGTTAGGCAAAGACGATATGGAGGAGGAGGAGGAGGAGTAGAGAAGAGGAATCGGATACATAAGTAATGTTAATCTTTAGCTGCTTTCCCCCTGAGGAGATTTGAATTCCGGTGAAATCCAGGCTTTGTTCATCTTAATAAGCGTCAGCCTGTCAGCGCTGTCAGTTGACAGGCGTGTACGCTTATCGGTGATGACGCCACCAGCTGCACTGAATACCCGCTCTGACAGCACGCTAGCGGCAGGGCAGGCAAGCACCTCCAAGGCGTACAGTGCCAGTTCAGGCCACATGTCCAGCTTTGAAACCCAGTAGTTGTATGGAGCAGAGTGATCGCTACGGACGTTGGTATGGTCAGCTAGGTACTCCCTCACCATCTTTCTGTACAGCTCCCCCCTACTCTGCCTAGACTGGGGACAGGTGACAGTGTCTTGCTGGGGTGACATAAAACTGGCAAAGGCCTTGGAGAGCGTTCCCCTGCCAGTGCTGGACAAGCTGCCTGCTCGCCTCCTCTCCCCCGCTACTTGGCCCACAGAACCATGCCCTCTGCCGCTAGCGGCGTCAGATGGGAAGAATTGTTTCAGCTTGTGCACCAGGCCCTGTTGATATCTATTCACTCTCATACTCCTTTCCTCTGCAGGGATGAGAGTGGAAAGGTTCTGCTTGTACCGTGGGTCCAGGAGAGTGAACACCCAGTAATCGGTGTTTGAAAAAATTCTTCTAACGCAAGGGTCACGGGATAGGCAGCCTAACATGAAGTCTGCCATGTGCGCCAGAGTCCCAACACGCAAGAATTCCCTCTCCTCACTGGCCTGACTCTCCATTTCCTCCTCCTCCTCCTCCTCATCCAAGTCCTCCTCTTCAGCCCATACACGCTCAAGAGTTAAGGACTGAGCACTGGTACCCTCTACTGTCTCGCCAACATTCTCCTCCTCTTCCTCCTCATCCTCATCCCCCTCCTCCGATACGCGCTGAGAAACAGACCGGAGGGTGCTCTGGCTATCAAGCGACGTATCTTCCTCCACCGTCTCTTGTGACAAGCGCAAAGCATCCGACTTGATGCTGAGCAGTGAGTTTTTCAACAGGCAAAGCAGCGGGATGGTGAGGCTGATAATGGCGGCATCGCCGCTGACCATCTGTGTTGACTCCTCAAAGTTGCTCAACACCTGGCAGATATCAGACATCCATGTCCACTCCTCATTGTAGACTTGAGGAATCTGACTGACCTGACTACCAGTTCTGGTGGAAGTTGACATCTGGCAGTCTACAATCGCTCTGCGCTGCTGGTAAACTCTGGATAACATGTTTAATGTAGAATTCCATCTCGTGGGCACGTCGCACAACAGTCGGTGAGCGGGCAGTTATAGGCGGCGCTGCCCTGAGAGTCTGTGAGAGGCAGCATCTGTGGTCGACTTGCGGAAATGCGCACAGATGCGGCGCACCTTGGTGAGCAAATCAGACAGATTGGGGTATGTCTTGAGGAACCGCTGAACTATTAGATTGAACACGTGGGCCAGGCATGGCACATGTGTCAGTCTGCCAAGTTGCAGAGCCGCCACCAGGTTACGCCTGTTGTCACACACAACCATGCCTGGCTTGAGGTTCAGCGGTGCCAGCCACACATCGGTCTGCGCCGTGATGCCCTGTAACAGCTCTTGGGCGATGTGCCTTTTGTCACCTAAGCTCAGCAGTTTGAGCACCGCCTGCTGGCGCTTACCCACGGCACTGCTGCTGCGCCTAGAGCTACCGACTGAAGGCGCCGTGCCCACAGATGGTAATTCGGTGGAGGAGGAGGAGGGTTCGGAGGAGGAGGAGGCATAGTACGTCTGAGAGACCGTGACCGAGGTAGGCCCCGCAATCCTCGGTGTGGGCAGTACATGAGCGGCCCCAGGGTCATTCTCGGTCCCAGCCTCCACCAAGTTAACCCAATGTGCCGTCAGTGAGATATAGTGTCCCTGCCCGGCAGCACTTGTCCACGTGTCCGTGGTTAGGTGGACCTTCTCAGAAACAGCGTTGGTCAGGGCACGGATGATGTTATGTGACACGTGCTGGTGTAGGGCTGGGCCGGCACATCGGGAAAAATAGTGGCGGCTGGGGACCGAATACCGAGGGGCAGCCACCGCCATGAGATTGCGAAAGGCCTCGGTCTCTACCAGCCTATAGGGCAGCATCTCCAGGCTAAGCAATTTGGAGATGTGGACGTTGAGGGCTTGGGCATGTGGGTGGGTGGAACTGTATTTCCTCTTGCGCTCCAGCGTCTGCTGTAAAGACAGCTGAACACTGCGCTGGGACACGTTGGTGGACACTGTGGAGGATCGTGGAGGCGAAGGTGTGGTTTTCCAGCGGGAGGCGCTTGTGCCGGGATCCTGGGCAGGAGGTTGACTAGCAGAGGCAGCGAGTGACGCAGGGGGTTGACTAGCAGAGGCAGCGAGTGACACAGGGGAAGGAGCAGTGGTGTGACCCGCAGGAGGTGGTGAACGGCCTTGGTTCCATTGAGTGGGGTGTTTAGCACTCATATGCCTGCGCATGCTGGTGGTGGTTAGGCTAGTAGTGGTGGCACCCCTGCTGATCCTGGTGTGGCACAGGTTGCACACCACAGTCCGTCGGTCATCCTCACTTTCTTTAAAGAACCTCCAGACTTGCGAACATCTAGGCCTCGCCACGGGAGCTTCACTACGTGAAACAGTTGCTGCTGATGCACCAGCTCTGGCCCTGCTTCTCCCTCTGGCCACACCACTGCCTCTTACAACCTGTTCTGGTGCAGCACTCGCCTCCGCCTCAGAAGCACTGTCTTCACTCGGCATATCAACCCAGCTTGGGTCAGTCACCTCGTCATCCTCCGATTCCTCAGTCTGCTCCCCCCTCGGACTTCCTGCCCTGACAACAACTTCACCACTGTCTGACAACCGTGTCTCCTCATGTCCGACACCTCTTT